>VDFB02373837.1:0-18800 GCA_007258455.2 Sequoia sempervirens
AAAGGGAAAGACTTTTGGTTTTTTTTTATATTATAATTTTATATATATATATAATATATATTGTATATAATATATATTATATATATATATTATTTAATTATAATATATATATATATATAATATAAATATATATGTATATATATATATATATTTATTTATATATATATGTGTTTTTAAAATTTTAAAATATAAATATATATTTATGTGTATATTTCTTTGATTAATTAATTTTTAAATTGGATTTTGATTTTAGTAATTGGGAATTTAAATTGATTTCTGAAATAAATAATTAAATAATATTTATATATTTAAATGAATATATATATGTTTATCATATAATTCATATTTAAATATTTCGATGTTAAGTTGGCTATCTTATTATCATGATCGAAATAAAGTTGACCTTTTTTTTTAACAAATGCTTTTATTTAAAAAAAAAAGTTGATTTTTATTAATAGGTGTAATTGGAGAAAACGAAATTAAATTATTGGTTTAAATTCCTTAAAGTTGTCAATGTGATGTTATTTACTTTTGATTAATTGCAAATCATGTTAATTATTTAATTGATTTCATGCACTATGTTGTTGTTTGACTTGGATTTAGGAAATCCTAACATTAGTTGATTGAGTTGTTTGAAATGCTTTCTAAGTGATGTTTTCATTTCTTTTCGATGTTGGCCAAATGGGGTTATTTGTATGGTAAGTCTTCCAGAGGAGTTATTCTAGGTTGGGATGTTTTATGTGGTGGTTCGATTTGCGAATTGCCTAGGGAAATGCGTATAGTTGCATCATGTTGTTTCACTCGGTTTTCACGAACGGGGATGGTTGTGCCTCCTTGGGATTAGCAGAGGGTTATGTGGTTTGTGCCTCCTTTGCAAGGAGTGGGTTTTGTATTTTGTTTTCCTCCAGTGTTTGGAGTCAGTTTCCTTTGTTCATTGCCTCCTTGGATTGGAGAGGTCGTCTTATCTAGTTTACCCATTGGATTGTGGTTTTGTACCGTGTGTGTTGTCGATAGGAGAGTGGCTCTTTGTGGGGGTCCGACACACAAAGGGGCGCCAGGGTAACTCACCTAGGGTTTAATTAAGTGATAATTTAAAAGAATTAATGGAGAACTTTCACAATAATAAAGATAATGAATGCCTCTCTCATAAAGCATGTGTTTGTTAAGGCTCGAGATGAGACGAGACGCATAGTTTTGCATGAGGGTCCAGTGGCCGGTAGAGGCAAGCCAGGGTAACCCAAGATGGGGGTCCGGTAGCCTAGGAAGGTTGAGCTAGGGTAACTCATAGCAATTTATGTATGACACTTCCTACGTCAGCAGTCAGTCAGTTATTGTGTGATGTACAAATGATGTACATGATCATTGTTCTCTGGAAGCATTGTAACTTTGTGTTAAGTGATATTGTGGTTGTAGTTGTTTCAGTTCAGTTATGTTTTAGCCTGTGTCTAGAGGTAGATGGTTTCGTATAAGAATTCCTTGTTACTATCTCCTAGCACGGGGGGTGAGCCTTCGGGTATCACATGGTTGGGTGGAACGTGCACCTTATCCGTTGGGTCTTCTTCTTGTTCGTGTGGTCGAAATTTCCAGTTGGAGAGCTCGTGGGATCCCATTTCTTTTTATGCTTTAATCATTTCAGTAGTTATTGTAATTTAATACCCCTCATTTGTATCGAAGTGGAAGATGTAATTTGTAACCATGTTTATTGGATTTGCCTCATTCGGGGAATGACTGTTGTAATCATTTTGTAAATTATATTATTGGAACATGTGGTATCTTTTATGCCTTTGTTGTAATTTTATCATGTATGGAATGTATGAGTATTTAATTTGTTAAGTAATTAAATGTTATGGTTATAATTCATGTTTCTTGTTTGAGTTTTGTTGTACCCAAAATAAATTTTTTGGCATTCTGTATAAATTGAGCTAAATCTTGTAAAAATGCCGTTTAAAGTCTGTTTTAGGTCAAACCAATCATAGGATCTTGGTGGGTTTTTGTCAAGGAACACGTGCAAAATTCTGAAAATTAGGGTTTTACGCCCCTATTTTCAGGGAAACCCCCGAAAATAGGACCTTCCCAAAATTGATTGAAAATGATTTTGATAGGATTAAAAGGCTTCATGATCACATTGGTCAAGTCAGAATCATCAAAAGACATGTTTTACTCTGGTGGGTCTATTTCTATTTTTCAGGAACAAAGTTAGGAGATCCGCAGCCATTAATGGCAGATTGGCCAATACCAGGTGCTGAAAGCTAAGCTTCAAAAGCTTCAATGACACAATCATGGCGGAAAAGGTCTAAAATGATGCCGTTTGATGAAGGAGATTCCTGAAAATGAAAAAGGTCAAAATTTGACTAACTCTGGAAATGTTACGAAGGAGAGATAGTTCACAATGCTGAAAAGAGCCTTTTTCAAGCAGGGGCGCCCATGATCTTTTAAGGTCAAATGAAGTCACCCAGATCTTCCAAGGCAGTCATCCTTGACGTTTGCTTGCTGGAGTGACAATGAAACAAACAGATAAATCATCTGAGGAATAGATCACAAGCGGCTGCTGATGAAGCAAAAAAGAGGCAGTTGAAGAAATATTAGGAAACCACTGTCGAAGGTGAAAAATAAAGAAAAAAGAGCCTTTTCAAAAGAAAGGCGCCCTTCCTTTTAGACCACCAGATGCTGATAAACGACAAAAGGCTTCCTAGGATAACTTTCTCAGCCTAGGTAGATCTCAACAACACAATTGAAAGCACAGACATCTGATAGAGCAGTCAACAGAGAATCAGGTTCAAAGTAGGCAACTTTTCAGATAAAGATAAACATACTGAAGGACAAAAGCGCCCTTTTCAAGAAGGGGCGCCCTTGAATAAAGGAACCCTAGAATGAATTCCAAGTTTTCTGAATTCAGTCATCTTTGGCGAAACGGAGCTGGCTACCTGGTGAGATATCAAGCGAAATCATCTGATTCTCCGATCAACGAGAAATCCAAATCAAAGCACGAGAGGTCATTTCAAAAGGCTGAAGAACGAAGATTATAAATTCACTAAGGCATAAGCAAAAGAGCCCTTTCTTGGAAAAGGCGCCCTTTCTTTTGAAGCCCTAAACTCAGCTTTTCATCATCATGTCTCCTAGACACTTCCCTTCAGTATATATCCAGCTCAGCAGTGAATGTGTCAGCAACATATCAGGATCAACAGATCAGGCTAGACTCAAGATCAAACAGAGGTCATTCAGGAGAGAAAATAATAAAAAAACTTGCAAAACTCAAAAGGGACGCCTAAAAGAAGTCAAAAGTCAAGTTGTTGACTAAAGTCAAGATATTTTGAGTTAAACTTGGCTAAAACACTCCATGATCAGTGGAAATCACCTTTTTGAACTTCAGATCAAGCCAAAATCACTTTTGAGCTTGAGTTAGGTCCCCAAACTTGTGGATCTAAGGCTTGAGTCTACATAATCAAGGTGAAGGCGTCCTACTTCATTATTTAATTGCAGGTTAAGGATCAAGAACAACCATAAGCTCTCAAGGACGCCATTGACAGATCTGGACAAGGTTTTCATCCGTTCTTCAATATTTCTTGCAGATTTGAAGCAGAAGATTGCTAATCTGAGGTTGGATTCAGAAACAGATTTTCTTAGGGAGTCAGATAAAAACTTCCAATCCATCTTTTGTCTACTTCCTCTCTTCTTGTCTTAGGTTTTCTTGCATTTTATAGAAAAAGCAACAGGCTACATCAGATCAGATCAACTGGGTGGATTCAGCATAATTTTCCAGTGAAACCCATCTTGCCAATTTTCCAGAATCAACAAACTTGCTGCCCCTATTTTTGGGGGTTTTTCCGAAAAAGTTTTAGAATCAAAATTCTGAGGAACTGGGCTTGTTCAGCATTGAAGCACGAACAAAACCCATGTGCTAGATTTTTTCCAAAAAAATACTTCTCGGCAGGGTGCTATTTTCAGGGGTTTCCGGAGATTATCAAAACAAGGTCAAACTTACAGTCAATCTTTAAGTTTTTCAAGATGTAGTACTCCTAGGTACAATACGAGACCAAGACGGTCCTATTCCATGATTACTTGAAAACAGTTGACACAAATTTACATCAAGTAAATCCAGTAGTTGATTTGGAGCAGCTGGAAGGCATGAATCAAATCACATTGCAGAATATTGAAGAATTCGGGTTGCTACAGGCCGCATCCATTCCCATCACGTTACAAAGCGTGGAACTTGTAATCGCTTGTGTCAAGCATTACAATCCTACCACTAGAGAAATCAGAGCAGCAGATGGAAGAATTGTTTGCAGTCTAAAGCCTCAGAATATTGAAAAGTGTTTTGATATTCCATCATGTCCTAACAGCAAAGTCATATCAGTGACGGAATGCGAGAAGGCATTTGAGACAGCCAAGGACAAATGTCAAAGGATAATAGCTGAAAAATGGCTAAAAGTGACAAAGGAAAACTTGCCTAAGTTGGTGTGACGAGGAGAATGTAAAGATGAGTATGCAGTGTTAATCACTCTACTCAATAGAATCACTGGAGAAGAGGATGGTCATCAATTCCAGCCATGGATGTACTATGTCATTGCTAAAATCATTGGCAGAAGGGAATATTATGACTAGGCCACTCTGATTAGTGACACACTCCACCGAAAAATCACTGGGTATCTGGAAGCTCATAGGTTCCATATGTGCTCTTACCTGGTATACTTGATTGCCTTCCAAGGTGATTTCAGGATATTGAACAATGTGGGAACCTTAGGTGTGCAAAAGGTTCACAAACATTTCACACGTCTTGAGTTTACGCAAGCAGAGCGACATTTCAAAAGAACGAGTGATCTCTTCATTATGCACACCGTACATGAGCTAGACCATGAGATGCACGTGCGTATTTCACAAGCAGCCAGAGAGGCAATGGCGGATTGGGCGGATTGGTTCATCCAATTCCCTACGTTCTCCTACATACGCGTGTATGGCTACATTGGTCACCCGGCCATGCTACCAAGATACCCTTCAGATAGAGTAGTCTTCGTGGAATTCTTGAGACAGTTGTCTGAAGTTCACATCTACTTGCGCTTGAAGAGGAAGACAGTTGTTAATTTTCCCATTGGAATGGGACTCTATAGATGCGGATTCGCGGCAAATGCTAAGATGATGAGTCAGGAAACGGTGAGGTTTAATCTCAAGTATCTCATTGAGAGAAGATCCTATGATCCCAGAGGGCTCTATGCAGCACATCTCGAGCAGCACTCGTCACATAAGTCTTCTATGGAAGATTATTGGGTAAATTGTCAAGACGAGTATGAAGTGCGAAGAAGGAACTACAGCAGGTTCAGACTCCCACAAATTGCTGATTTTATGTCAACAGACATCGAGGGCCTGTCTGATGATGAAGGGGAGGTCATTCTCCCCTCATTCTTCGCAGATTCAGTTGACTCCCAACCACTCCCAAGAGTGGATTGGTATGCTAAGGAAAACACGTCTATAGAGGAAAGAACGAGTAGAGTGGTTAGAAATAGCCAACTCTATCTCGACAGCAAGAAATCAAGGAAGGTGATACCTCACAGAACAGAGCCGCCACAGGTTCAGTCTCCACCACCTTCCACTTCAAAAAGGAAACCTAGGCAGAAGCAATGGTGCAATCCTCCTCGAGGAATGAGGATGTTGAAGCCTACGAAGCCTAGAACACAGAGGACACCTGTGGAGAAAGCCACACATAGTCCTGAAATAATCACGGGTATTATTGCCCCAGAACAAAGAGTAGAGACTGCTACCCCTGATCCAGCAGAAGTTATCACGGAAGAGCTAGCAGCAGTAGTTGCTTAAGAACCAGTGGCAGAACCAATGGCAGAAACAACAGCAGTAGAAACGGTGCCTGTTATGGAAGCAGAGCCACCAATATCACCAGTACCACAGCGGTCACAAGTCCTCATCGACTTGGATTCGCCACCGAGAGACATTGCTCCAGCATAGTCTCACACATCTAGCATTCAAGGGCCTCACATTCCTCCTAGTGAAGTTTGCCGAGATTCTATTTGGCTTGAAGGCTTCCTAGGAAGAAAGAGGGAAAAACCCTCCTATGAACTTGACTTTACCGAATTCGACCACGTCCCACAAGACATGTCGGCGAAGAGGTTGAAGAAACAAGTTCACATAGAAAGGAATGCAGAGTGTGAAATCATCATAGAGACTGCTGCCCCACTAGTAGAGAAAAGCATACACGAGGTTCAAGTGGAAGACTACACATTGTCTCAACTTAACCTCGGGAAGACTACACGACAAGTGGAGGCAGACCTTCTCGGAATAGCTTCAGTGAGCGCACAAGAAAGAATGGCTAAGGATGGGAAAGAAAAGGCAGCCTTAAAGGCTGAAAATCAGAAACTAAGGTCATACATAACCAGCTTGATACATGGCACCCCAAACGTCTCAGCCCTACCAGCAGGATTACTAGATCTCCCCGCCGAACAAAATCATCAGCAATTGATAACATTCGGTAAACACTTGAGAGATCAAGTGGAAGAGTTTGTTCTCAAGGGTAGATGTATATTGGAAAATCTATACCAGTTATGGGATAGAGCACATGGACTTCGTGCAGAGATCCAGCAATCAGAACAAAGGATTGCAGAAAGGAGGCTAGAAGACGAGAGCACAATTGCAGATTTGCAATTAGCATATCAATTAGTATACTCTGAGGAAAACAAGCAACATCTCTTTGCTTGGAAGGAACAATTGGCGTACAAGGTGAAAGCCTATGACGCTCATTCAGTAGAGTTGATTGATTATAGACGGGTGGTTGCCACTATTATCAACTTCGCAAGAACATTGGTGATATATTCCCTTGCATGGTATATCAGCGTGAGGGAGGAGAATACATTGAGATGGTCACTGTATAGAACCAGTTTAGGGATTCCATCCGCAGTACCTTTCTTGATGATCCAGATGGTTGCAAGCTGGCTAAGGTAGCAGCTTTATCAACCAAGTTTGAAGAGGCAGTATCTCAGTGTATAGACTTCGGGAATCAACTCACAACGGGTGAGGTAATGCTGCGACGCCATGTCATCATTCTACAGAGCATTAACTCCCCAGATGCTAATGAAGTCAACGAATGGATAGAAGCACTGCTGATCAATGGTGAGCTATAAAGGCACAAAAGAAGGACGTCCTACACCCTCCAAGTGACATTTATGATACTTGAGTTTGACTTGATGCTTCTTTCCAAGTCAACCCAAGATGACATTAAATGTAATTGGAGTTAACTTGATGCTTCATTCCAAGTTTAACTCCATATCCCTTAAATCATGCATTGTCAGATCCCACTGATTAAGGATGTCTAATCGGCTTCCATAATTTGTGGATCTTAGATCTCCACTAAATGTGGATGCCTATTTTGGAGGGATACTTTCATTTAAGTTCACCTTTAGTTTACTTTCAGTCAACTGAAGTAGTTTCCAGTTGACTCTTTGTTTACTTTCAGTTAACTGAAGTAGTCTTCCAGTTAACTGCTTGTTCCCCCTTTTTAGGAATAAATCTTGCTAATTGATTGGCAAGAACTCATTGTTAACTCAAGGAGATTTTGGGGTTTCCCACTCCTTTGAGTTCGATAAATAAGAGCCTTGGGCTCATTGTTTGTTCAACTTTTACTTGCTATGCAAAATTGCTGCGCCATTGTTGTCAACAGCTTTGAAAGCGAATATTTGTTCACTCTTGGATGAGAGTTCGTTGGTCGATTGTAATTGTGCATGATTTCGTGCCTTTGCTATCCTAACCTTTGTAATTCGTTGATAAAGCTTTGAAGAAGAATATCAGAAGGCGCTTGCATTTTGATCAATCTATTTGAGTTATGTCTACGTCTTGTACCTAATAGCTCGTTGTTTCATTTCCCTCCTCGGATAGGAGTTCCTCCTCCTTGGATATTTGTCATCAATAGTTATCATTTGATGTTGTTTAATGTATTGTCCTTCAATCTATACTTCGGATAGGAGTTCCTCCTCCTTAGCAAGCTCGTTGGCCAAAACATCGTTAATTTGTTGTTTCTTGTAAACCATTTCCTAGCCCATACCTCGGATAGGAGTCCCTCCTCCTTGGCAGGTCTCAGATCTAGTTTACCGTAAAGAGTGTTTGCTTGTATCAACCTTATCTCGGTATATACCCGAGAGTTCAGAGCCTTGGTCATATTCTCAGGAGATGGCGAATTCAGGTGATCCAACCAACCCATTCCCGCTCCTTTACCCTCATGCTTTGTTTACCTTTAAGGTATTGGATAGATAAAAGCTAGAATAGTCATAGTTAAGATCTGCCGAAACCAGAGAAAAAGCTTAGCTACGGCGCATTGTGTTTGTGCACCCTTGTTTCCTATCGCTGAAGCACAAAAAGATAGGAACCTTAGTTAACCATTCCCTTATGCATTGCTTTCAGCAGAGAGGGACTTCTCCTCTTTAAATAACGAAGAAGTGCTGCAAAACATTTGAAATAGTTGAACGTTTACAATCAGCACTCCAGAGGTGCTAATTTAAACGCCAATAGGTTTAAGTAACTTAGTCTCGTAACCTTAGGGGATTGGTTGGCAATGGTTAGTGAACTTGCATGTTAATTGTTCTTAAACCAAAAAAAAATTTGTTCGTTTATGTAGTAAATTGCAACTTCCCCTAGGGTTGCGTGGCGGGGCATTACATGAAAGACCAAACCTAGCTGGTTAAGTGCCAATTTCGGTTGTGCAACACCAACCCTAGTTGGATATTTGAGGGAGTTACTTCAGACTTCCTATTCGTGCTTCAATATCAAATTTTGTGGCCATTGGCCAAATTAGAAGATTGAGAGATTTTGTATCAGCTTGTTGAAGCAATAGAAGAAAATCGATTTTGTCTCTTGGCTGCAATTCCATCATTGAGGGCATATCGATCTAAGAAGAAGTTTGCAGATTTTGTTGGAGATATTTTCAGTCCCTTGAAAGGACGATTTTGGCATATGAAGGTGACAATTTGTGGAGGGCGATTTTCAGTTTATATGTCTGATAAAAATCAGACTTCATTGTTGGCTGGGGCACACTTGTCTTGAGTGCGATTTTGTCTGAGGAGGCTGCTAAAATATTAGACAAGGCTTGGAGAATGTTCGCTGGGCTTATTGGAGACTATGCGCAGCATCTTGGAGGCCTTTATCATCATCAGCTAGAAAGATCGAATTGTTATATACTGCTGCCATTGTTCCATCAGGTTCTAATATTTATTAGCTGCATTTCTATAGGATTTGAGTTGCTGTCTCACACAGCCAGTTGTCATTGTAAGCATCGATATATTGAGTGCATTTGTAATGCATTGAAGTCATATTTTAGTCAAGGTGGTAGTCGCTGTCATAAACAGCCATATAGTTATTTATATATCAGTTACTTGCATCCATTGCAATTATTTCAGTCACTCAAAGTGTAGCCAATATTTGGGAATAAGTTGGTATCATTGGAAGCTCCCTTTGTGTTTGTACTCATTCAAATATCAAATAGAGGAAGAAGAGTTTTGCCGCAAATTGTATGACATAATGCCAAGTTATTATTCTCTCATGTAGTTTGCATTACAAGTGTTCGTCATAATGCCCTATGCTGTAGTTATTAGTTTCAAGTCTGAATTAAGCATGCCAAGTGTTTGTTGTAATGTCTATTAGTTGTAAATAGGTTGCATTGAAAATGTATGGCAAAATTCTTAGTGGCTGTAGCTTTCCATTGCACAATTAGCTTGCATACTAAGTATTTGACAAATTACCTATCAGCTGTATGGTCATTTTCAGTCAATTGTCTTTGTAGAAAAAGCCAAAAAGATATTTGCATTGCACCTCCATTTCATATCAGACATTGAATAGCTTCATTTTGAGTCATCCTAGTCTATGCAAATCATCATATGCATTTGAAGACACAAACAAACAAGCATACAGCAGTTGAAGACTTTGATTGACAAGTGTTTGATAAAATGTCCGAGTGCTGAAAGAAGAAAAATAAGACAGAATTTGCCAGGGACATTACACAAGGAAGCAAGTGGTAGAAGCAAAAAAAGTAGCTAACAATCTCTATGTTCTTAGTGAGATCAGAGGAGAAAGATGTTGTATGAGTCAAGAAGATGAAAGTTGGTTATGGCACAGGAGAATGGGGCACATAAACTTTGACAATCTTGTCAAGATCAGCCATAAGGAAGTTGTGAGAGACATGCCAAGGATTTCAAAGCCCTCAAACATCACTTGTAAGAAATGTCAACTTGGGAAGCAAACTAGAGTGAGTTTTAAATTGAAGGAACACTCTACATTGAAATTGTTGGAGCTTATACATACAAATCTTTGTGGTCCAACTAGAACAAAAGGCATGCAAGGAGAGAGGTATTTCATGTTGCAATTGATGACTATTCTAGAATGACTTGGGTCACATTTTTAAAAGAAAAATCTGAAGCTTTGGAAAAGTTTAAGGCATTCAAATCCTTAGTGGAGAATAAAACAAGCTTAAAGATCAAATGTCTTAGATTAGATAGAGGAGGAGAATTCACTTCAAATGAGTTTGAAGACTTCTATGAAAAGCATGGGATAAGAACACATGATTCAGTTGCAAGAACTCCACAACAAAATGGGGTTGTGGAAAGGAAGAATAGAACAAACCAAGAAATGGCTATAGCCATGTTCAATGAATCCAAGTTACCTGACACATTTTGGAGAGATGTGGTTCATACGAAAGTTTATATTTTAAACCATGGATAGATCAGAGTGAACGACGACAAAACACCATATGAGTTCTAGAAAGGAAGGCCTACAACGGTGAAGCATTTCAAGGTGTTTGGGAGTACATGTTACATAAGAAGAGATGAAGAAGATTTGGAAAAGTTTGATTCTAGGGCTGATGAAGGAATATTCCTTGGCTACTCTTCAAGTAGTAAAGTGTATAGATGTTACAATGAGAGGTTGCATAAGGTCATTGAAAGTGCAAATGTGAATGTAGATGAGGGAAGATACTATGAAGAAAAGGCATAAGGTGTTCCTCAAAATGAATAAATTTGCAAAGAAGAGTGTAATGTCCCTTTTTGGGAAAACTCAAATTCTTACCCTAGAAACATAAGTTAATGTAGTTAGGGTTACAACTTATCAACTAAATGCATTAGGAAAGATAAATCTTGGTTTTGGTCATGCAACCATGTTAGATAGTAATAGAATATAAAACATATAAGAGTTATCATTTATCCATATAACATATCAAAAATGAAAGAAATATTCTTATCTACTTGCACAATACAATTATATAAGACAAACCACATCATGTTCAGGGTGACTTAATCATAGATAGGGATTGGATGGGAAAGATAAGTCCGCCTGAAGCTATTGTCATGTCCCCGAATTGGAACACTAAAATTACTAAGCATTGAAATACAAATACGTAAAAACAATACATGTTAAAATATAAATGCAAATAAATAAATAATAAAGTACATATATATATTAACAAATTTATTATAATTACAATTATCAAGATAGTATTATAATTACAAAATATTGGCACAAGAAAATAATATAAAATAATAATGATATATAATATATTGGCACATTATACTTAAAAGCAAACATCAAAGATAATATAAATAAAATAAAACAACACAAAAAATATCAACACAAAAAATTGCTAAATTAAATATTATTGTAATTATAATTACAATACAAAGAAAAATAAAGGTTGATATTAATCAATAAATAAAACAAATTACAAAATATAAAATACAAAATCATAGATGGTATTATGATTATAATACAATTATCAATAGAGCAATTAATATTCACAAGAATATAATATAATATAATAATAAATAGAACAATTAATATTATTAATTGTAACTATTATAATAATAAAAAATATATTAAGTTATTAACAAGAAACTAATAAATCTAGATATGACTGTAGATAAATATTAACCACAAAGCATTGATATTTATTCACAATGCATCCATTTTTAATCCCTAAATACCATCCAATGACAAGGCATGATTAAATAAGGAGACAATGACTTCAGCTGACAAGGAATGGTTACGATTTCTAGGTGCAGCAACTATGCTCACAAAAGGCAGTGCTTAAAATATATGCACCGGTTGATAGTCATCAAACAATAATAAAGGTAGGTTGTTAACTAAAAGACATGACCTTATACGTGGACATTGCTCCTCAAAAGGACGTGACCCTCCCATTATGGGATTAAGATATAAGAATGATGAGAATTGAAGGGAAGAAGGCATCAGTCTGGAAATATACAAAGAATAATATACAGGCTGCATACCTTGGGCAAGTCCTCAGATTATTATGAGTGTTGTCTGCTAAGAGAAAAATAAAGCATCGAATGGAAGAAGAACAGATTCTGAGGAATCACCATCAGCAATCTGACCGGAAACTAATCAAAGAGTAAATAAATGGTAATAAATGAATGAATTAAGAATTTAGAAATGGTTGATGTTTGACATATATATGTAATCTATATGGTAAATATAATTATATCAAATATAATATGTTTTCTGTATATATAATTTGTATGTTGATAAATATATTTTGGTAATTGATAAGTGTTGTTACACCCCAAACTGTGAGGTTACCATTTACTATTACTAGATAGAGGAAAAGTGAATGTAATATGAATTCTAGAGAAGAATTAATGATGCTTGTACCTTGTTTTCAATATGAATGTTATCTCACTTGATGTTGTTTCGTTTGATGTTATCTCAGTTGATGTTATTCATGGTGAAATATTGCATAAGGAGGTTAATGAATCATGTTATTCCAACTTGAGATGTTTATGTATATTGCTAATGTTATGAACATGTGATTGTCGTGAGTTTATGTCAATGGATGCAGGTATGTGAACCATTCCTCCAGGGGGAGGGGAAATATCACTCAGGAGAGGAGCTTGGTCGGGTAATCGGTAAAATAAACTATCTAAGCATACACACACGTCGCCTTGGATTGAGTGAACTAAGTCAATCTGTGTGGATTATAGGTAATTCATCCGTAGCTTGTATGGTTGCATTTAGAGTCTTGTTTGCATTATCAAGTGATGTTTATCTATGTGAGTTTTGAGATTTGTTTGTGGTATTACGATCATGTGGATATGATGGTAACGTGAATGATGTAAGTAAACAAAAGTGGACATATATACGTATGTATAGTATATACACGTATCCATAAGTATATACATATCGATACAAGCGTACATTGGCAGATGGCTATGCTCATACTATTGCATCGATATGGTATACTTATACATATGTGTACATAGAGGAATATACTAGTATATATATGTATATATGCGCACGTCTTTTATTATGTGGATATTAATAATATTATTATTGCCTCCAAAATTTGTATTTGTATATATATATATATATTGGAAGTATGCTAACTGGCTCACGGTATAAATATATATATATATATATATATATATATTAATACTTGGGTATTTAAAATTATATATGTGTGTGTGTGTGTGTGTGTGTGTGTGTGTGTGTGTGTGTGTGTTTAAATATATTTATAAAAACTATAATTATATTTAAATAATAAAATATATAATTATTTCCTAATTAATTTAATATTAATCTCTCCACTTTGGGAAATCGAATTATTTTCCATAATGATTTAATATTAATCTTTTTACTATGGGAATCGGGCTATATCATATTTAATATTTAATTTCATAAGGGAAATCAAAGCATTTTCTACTTTGATTTAATATTAAACTCTAACCTTGGGAATTGAGTGAAATATCACTAAGCCGATTATTGATTACTGACTATGAAAATTGGGCTAATTTACTAGCCGACTATTATTAAATGTGAGAATTATATAAATTGAAACCTTGTCTTTTGGCTTTGGGAGATACACGCCAACATTTGAATGATGAAATATTTCATTGAACTATAGTTTGGAACTTTAGAAATTAAATGAAATATGGCGTTGAAGAAAACACGCGCACAAGACTGAGACTGAGTTGTTGGAAATGCAAACATAGCTTGAATGATGTCGATTAAGCCTAGAATGTAGGCTATGTGGATTACAAACAACAATGGACTTTTTCTCTGAGATTGTTTACCCGCCAGATTTCATGATTGGCACCATAATTGGGAGACGCCTGTATGTGTCGATCCTTCAGATTTCACCATGTGCAAGTTGAATTGTTCTTCAATCTGCTGTCAATTATAGAGGTTGAATCACCTCTGTAAGTGCTGAGTATGGAGTCTTTGAAAACACTAGACGCCAAAGATGGAAGTCAAAAGGCAACCAAAAGGAAGGCGTTTCAAGAAATCCCTTCACACGCCTCTCTAAAAGGCACAAATCCCAATGCAAGTCGTACGACCAAGAAGAATGAGTATTAATCCTACTAGAGCCACAGATCTGATGAAGAAGGCGCCACAAGGAAGAAACCCCTTTCTTATTGCAATCAACAGTAAATCTTTATACAATACTCTGTCTAAATCATGTAGAACCTCTGAATGAAGCTCTCAACTGCACTGATTCGATTGATCTCTCACAATCTCAAGAGTGCTCAACACTGAAGAGGTATCGTTCTTCAATACCTACAACAACAAGGATTCAAGAAGGAAATTGTGGGTAGCAATCTTTATATCAAGACTATGAGTAATGAAATTGATAGTTGTGGTGTATGTTGATGATATTATATTCCGAGGAAATGGTGACAATATGTGTCAAGAATTTTCCATGGGGATGCAAAAAGAATTTGAAATGTCTATGCTTGGTGAGTTATCTTTCTTCCTTGGGTTATAGATCCCTCAATCAAACAAAGGGATATTCATTTCACAAACCAAGTATGTGAAGGAAATGTTGAAGAAATTCAGAATGGAGGATTGTAATCCCATGATTACACTCATGGTAATAGGATGTAAATTAAGTAAGGATGATGAATCACCTGAGGCAAATAAGACTCTTTATAGGTCAATGATTGGAAGCTTGTTATACGTGACAACTTCAAGGCCTGACATTATGCAAGCAGTTGGTATGGTGGCAAGATTTCAGGCTGCACCCAAAGAAACTCATGTGCAAGCCATAAAAAGGATACTCAAATATTTAAAAGGTACATTGGATTTTGGCTTATGGTACCCAAGAGGTGAAGATTTCACCTTAACAACATATATGAATGCAGATTGGGCTAGTAGTATTCATGATAGAAAGAATAAAAGTGGAGCTGCATTCTTTCTAGGAGATAATCTTGTTTCATGGTCGAGTCAGAAACAAGCATTAGTTTCCCTATCGATTGCAAAGACGTAGTACATTGCAATAACATCTTGTTGCACTCAGGTTCTTTGGATGAGGAAAACTTTGAGAGATATCAAAGTTGAATATGATCACCCTATATCTATATTTCTTGATAATACGAGTGCCATCAACATTTCAAAAAATCCGGTCATGCACTCTAGAACAAAGCATATTCCAATCAAGTATCATTTCTTAAGGGAACATGTAGCCAATCAACAAGTGAAGTTGGAATATATTGCTACAAAAGAACAGATTATAGACATCTTCACCAAGCCACTTCCAAAAGAGAATTTTGAGTACTTAAGGCAGAAATTGGGAGTTATATCACTTTCATCCAGTCACTAAATCCTTGAGAAGAAGCATGTGTTCACGGGGATTTATTCATTGTTTTATCTTTCAGCCCTAGAAAGCCTTTGCCATTGATGTCAAAGGGGGAGGAGTAGAGTAAGGGGGAGCATTTCAGTCAAAGGGAGAAGTATGGTCCTATTGCATTTATAGATTTATTCTTTATAGGGTTGTCATCAATGACAAAGGGGGAGATTGTTGGAAATTGTTGTTATTAATGTCATAGGTATGGGAAGAGTGAGGGATTCATTGATGAAAGATTGAAGGTGCAAGAAAATAAAATAAAATAATATTGTTGCTAAGGGTCGACCCTTAGAATCTAAGCACCCTCATTAAATAAATAAAAATTGCAAATTAATTTTTATAAAGAGGGCCGACCCTCCTAATTGGTGTGCCCCATTTTTGGGGATTTATTTTTGAAAATAAAAAATATTAAATAAAATATAGGGGTTGACCCCTATTAGAGAGCCCAAAGGAGAAGAGGGTACATATTAAGGAGAAGAGGGTACATATTAAAGAGAAGGTTGCATACATTTTGAATAGATATGTTGCTTGATCAATTGCCTCCCTTGGTGAAAATATTTATGGAGATTGTGGGGTCCATTTGAAAGCGAGAAATTCATTGAATATTATTCGTATAATCAGCAGATTTAAAAGACATATGAGTGCATATTTTTGAGGACATAGAGAAAAATTATGAGACATATGAGCAGATTTATTAGAGGTTTATGGCAAAATATATAAGATTTTTTAGGAAATTCTAAAGGCAGATTTTGGTGTAGTGAAAATATTTATGAAGGTGATTTAGGGAAGATCTAAGAAGAAGTTTCAAATAAATTATTATATTGTTCATTAGCAGGTTGGTGCCTTCTATCTAAAGAGATCAGGAGGTTGGTGCCTCTCATTAGAAGAGATTGATGTCTCTTGCTGAGTTGGTGCTTAGTTGTGGGGATTGGTGTCTGCTGTGGGTTGGTGCCTACGAAAAGAAGCTTTGTAAATGAAATAGGTTGGTGCATATAAGAAGATCTATATAAGCAATATTTTTTTGTGGTTTTCTCCTGCAAGGGTTTCCACGTAAATCGTGTGTTTGACTTGTGTTCCTTATTGCTAGATCTTGCATGTGTGATATTGTTGTGGTTGTTTAAGATTTTGAAAAGTTAATATTGTTGTTATACTGATTCACCCCCCCCTCCCCCGCGCTCCCATCTCTGCCCCCTCCACCCATTTCAATTTAACTAAGTGCCCTTCACTTCTAAGGATTCTATGTAGAAGGTTGTCTTATGTACTATTCCCTTTCGTGGAGTAGCCAAAAATAACCCATGGCCATTTAGCCTATTTTATTCCCATAGGCTAATTTTGGGCATTATTAGGGAATACATTCATTAATTAAAGTTGTCTAATAAAGAAAAAAATTTCAGATGACTTGACTTTAATCAATTTTATAAAGCGACTTAAGTGAATTAAAAAGGGGAAATATTAAAATTCACTTTATAAAGATGCTTTAATGAAATATTTTAAGCGGGAAATTAAAAAGTCCATTCAAGAAAGTTCCATGGGAAAATTAAGAAAAAAAAGGAATTGAGAGCTCATTTGCTTATGCTTGTTTATTTTTCTCTATTGTGGAGTTTGACCTTCTTGCTTGAGCTTCTTGCTTGAGAAAACCCTAGGACGAAGACCCTAACAGAATTTGTTTTTTTGTTTTCTACTTTCTATAACTAATTTAGGTGGATTGTGACACTTTCACTCACTCTTAGAACACAACTGAGTAATTCAAGTAAAAAATGAAGCATATGCAAAAGGTTCTAGGGTGATTGGAGCCATATGTAGACAAGGACATTTTATACTTGATGGGTTTGGCTCAAGACAAAAACACATCAAGAAGATTCAGATTGACTCAAACCCATCTTGCACAAACAAAACCATATAGTCAGATTTGTACCTGGCTGAAAACATCCAAATAGTAGACTCCAATGGATCAAAGAAAGGTTAAACACTTGGAATTTTGTATTTTTGAAGCATTTTGTCAATTGCGATCTTTGTTCAATCTAATGATTTTGTGTATAATGACACCCTTTGAGGGTCATGTAAACCACTTAGTGCAATGTTTTGGAGTTGTAACATGTGTGAAGTTGACCACAGTAGGAGCGTGAATTGTTGAAACAAGTTGCAAAGCAAGGCAAGTGTAGAGGAGCATTATACTAGTGTTGTCAAGTGCCATGATATTCTTGGGGACCTAAAGAAGGAAAAATTTTCTTATCAATCTTGCATGGAGATAGCAGCATACAACCCCACTCACCGGTATTTAGGATTTCTTAATATAATCTCTTTTTTTGGCATTGTTTGTCTTAAATGTTTCATGTATGCAACTACCGACAACAATTTCAAAACGTTAGTATCACAATTCTGAGGCAATTTAGTGTTTTCTTGAGGAAAGTACTTAAGGACATCAAGCATAATTGACTACAGCAAATTCACTCAAAGCTCTTTTGTATTCCCTAGGTCACATGCCCATTTATTGTAGAGTGTCGCACATTATAGTGAGTAATAATGAGAATAATCCCATTTTCAATTGAGTTGTGTCTGTAATCCTACCTTGTTCATGTGAATGGTAAATATTGTTTGTATATATTCATTTTTGTGGCTTTATTGGTGTCATGTCCCTAGATTTGGAACCCTAAAATGTAAATACTAAAAGAAATAATACAGATAAAATTACAATCTGAATATTGTATAATTATCAGGAGATAATATTACAATTATAATTATTATATATAATATTATAGATATTAAAATATTATAATAATATTGACAATTTAAAAGGCCATTATGTTGTACCCCAAAATTAAAATTTTTGTCACACCTAGACATTTTGAAGAAATGAGTAAAAGTCTTGTTAAATCAGTCAAAAAGGTCAAAATTTGGGTGTGCATGTAATGTCCCCGTTTTTAGCACTTCACTTTTCAGTGATTGATAGCCTATTCCTAGTGTGTTGTCGGCTAGTCAGTGGCAAAATTAGGGTTTCGTGTTTTGGAGGATGCTTTTGCTCAAGGTTGGTTGTTTTAATGGTAGATTCTCTCTGGGTTTTCAGAGAGCTTCGCAGTGGTATGTTTTTCTTGGCATTCCGAACACTTTATGGAATTTACTATTTTTAGTAAATTCTATTTCTGGCAGTGGTCCTATTGGTTTCGGCACGGTTGGCTTTCTACTTCAG
>VDFB02373838.1:0-12525 GCA_007258455.2 Sequoia sempervirens
TAATTCCTATCACCGGAGGAACATAGACTAGATTACTCATACCCAAATGCACTATACATAGCCAAAACTATATGCCAAACTACTGTCACTTATATCTAAATTCAAACTATACATCCAAAACAACTGAAATTTTGAATATAGATGCACATAATGGTCTGGAACAACATACTATCTCCACATAAGTAGATCTTATCATATGAGAAAATGTAGACCAAAATACCGAATCAAGGTATCTCCATTCTATTCACTGGATTAATGTAGTTTTGTTCATTAGATTAGTGTAGATATCAACAAACAATGTTGATATCAATGACAACACATTAAGGGGATCCTTCTTCGTTCTTTCAAAAAAAGTATGTGAAGAAATGTGTCATAATTTTGATAAATGTATGTGAATATTGCATTTTGCTACTAGCAAGATTTTCTTACTCAACAACTTTCTTATGTACATTTTGCAAGCACATTTATACATGCTATATTATCAAAAATATAAATGTCAATATGTATATTTATATTATTTCTATTAATATTAGTTTTATTACATATTTATTCTATGTTATTTTAATGTAACAATTCAATAATTCTCTTATGTTATTAGAATTAAACTTGTATGCAAATAAAAATTAGTTTGGGTGACAAAAATATGAAATGATATACTTTTATTCTGGGACAAATTTTCCACACAACCAAATTCCTACATGAAGTATCTAGAATGGAGACAAGTGTCAACATATTTATAAGTTATGATCAGAAGTGAGTGAAATTAATTGTGACTTATTGGTGGATATTGATAATGCTTAAGGTACAACAAGCCATTTAATTTGCATGTGTTACTGCCAAGTATTGATTTTTTCGTTCTTTAATTTTTCAAATATATATTTCATGGTCGACCCTTCTTTTTGCATGCTTATGGTCCAATTCTTTTTTCCTACTTCTATAATTCTATTCTTTTGGCTTGAAGTGGGGTCCCAGTTCAAAGTGTTTATCCCTTGTCGCCACTGGGAAGTGAGACAATTTACCTTTCTCAAGGGAGAAGCTACGTCGTGTTTTCTTATATCAATAAGATCAAGTGGAATTGATTGTTAGAAAAGTGGTTAGCAAAGACTGGCTTCATAATAATCCTTCGGCTCTCCCATATGAGGTTGCTTTTTTATTTGTTTCAAATCTAATGGATATTCTTTGGTGTGCAAAACTGGTCAAGTTCCTTGCTAGGAGTTATCTTCAGCCTTCTGTCTTCTCATTTTTTGCTCTGTTTGAAGCTTTGGAGAGCTATAATCTTAGCTCTGGTTTATCCATGGTGGGACCGAGTGGATTTCTTGACAAGGACAAGCTACTAAATGGTGATAGTAGTGTCTCAATTTTATATGCGATAGTCAATGGACTTGTTGGCAACAACCGTTCTAATTTTAGTAGAGAATTGAATGCTTTGTGTTCCGTTGTCGGTGAATCGTTATATTTTGAGTCATTTAGTATTTTTAATTTTGTTCATTTTCTCATAAAGCATGTTGAAGAGGACCCACATGCATTTCCTCTCTTTCTACCACCTTCTAATCTTGCAAGCTCAAGTGAGAGCTGTAAAGATTAATCTTTTGTATTGATGTAATATTTTGCTTAACTGCTTCAATTTCAGTATAAATTTTATTGTGTATTAAATTATTAATCATATGTAACAACATTTTGTCATGGTATGGAGGTCATGATCAATTTTTTTGTGCATGGGCTTGGTCAATGTTTCTGTAAACACGATTATTTTTTTGGATTATGTTTTCTTAAGTTGTAATAGAAAATAAAAAATAATATACACACATTTTTCATCGTTCAATGAACGTTCAATGGACAATTGCAGTTGTATTTTGGAATGAAATGTGTGAAGCACTATACTTGTAAACTCAAACCTCCAGAACCACCCAAGGGCCATTAGATTTACAAAGATCAAAATTTGACCTTTTATTCATGTGTGTTATTAAAGATTTGTAAATAGATTTCATATGCTCACTTAAAAATACTTTTCCACATCTGCTGAAAATGAATCACTTTAGTGAACCCATGTTTAATATAGTTCCCCCCACTTAGCAAACCTTTTTCGCTAATCTATAAGGTAAAATTCACTATGGAAGAGGGAAGCAACAAAAATTCCAGAAAGTATGACACATATTTTCTTTTTATTGATTTTTTCAATTTCGTGGGATAGTTGTTCATTAAAGAAAATGTGGTTGCAAAATTGTGGATTAACACCAAATGTAATTTCATGATGTTCTTAGTGGGAAATATTTAAAAGATAAGAAATAATTTCCTCTTATGATCTGAAGTGAGCAAAATGTATTGATTTGATAACTTGATATTAAAAATTGTACGACATGCAGTACATGATGTCATGAATCTAGTTATTAATCAAAATAAGATTTGTAATAGATTTCATATTGTTTGAGTGCTTACTACTTGTTAGCTTGATGTACAATTTGCATGTAACCTGAAGTTAATCAAAATAGCATTGTAAGTGGCTCTCACATGATTAAAGTTGCTTACTTGGTTAGTGTAAAAAAAGAAATTATACCTCACATGACTCACAAGTAAATTTCATAGCCCATAAATAGAGATGGTGAGCTCAATTGAAAACATTCTTAAAATCCATAAAATGGCTTTACTTATGAGGGAAATGTTTTGAATTTTGATAAGCATTTTCATTTTGCAAGGTTAATAATGAATAAGATGATGTTGTGGTATTATTGGGGATACTCTAAATTCTACTGCCTCTAATTATGTAGTTACAGAGTAAAAGAGAGACAAATTTCTTTCAAGTTCAAAATGGGTGGAATTGGAAAGAAGTTGATGTGGTTCGCCCGGCCCTTGAGCCAAGTTTTAAACTAGGATGAGGAGCTTTGATGGAGATAAATGATTTTACAAAGAGTGTGGCCACATAAGTATTTTAATCTTGTTCGCATTGAAATCCGTTGATTTTTCATACTCTATTTTGAAAGAGGCCCTCAAAGAGGAACTATGGACTCTAGAATTCATTTTGTGCTATCCTGGTGCGGTGGAGCTGCACAAAGATGGTGGTAGCATTTTTAATACCCCTTATCTTCTACATATTTCCAATTGGTAACTAGGATAGGTACATTTTCTATATTCACAACTCCCCTTTTCCCAACATGCTAAGCAAGCCCTATGGATTTTCAAAGTCATTTTGGGTTGTTATGGTGGGTCAAATTGAGCATATTATGCAATATGTTTTGTATTAAATGTTTTAACTATCGACTTGTGCTTCACCATAGTGGGATTAAAAACCAAGGCACACAATTTTCTACAAATGTAAAACCATAGTAGTGGCTTGGAGCCATCATGTGAAATCCCAAGATCCCAAGCATGGTCATCAAGCCCCATGGTTTGAGAATATGATCTACATCCCATAACACCACTACCAACTTGGAATCAATTGTGTCTGACGTAAAGTAACATGTGTCATTTATACAAGAGCTTGCATGCTCTACTCATCTTTAAAAAAAGCTATGTAACATTGTAATTCAATTGTAACAAAATTAAAATAAATGGTTGTGTTATTCTTCATTTTCATTTATAGTAAAGAATTATTTTGTGTGTTAAGTGTTTATTCAAATTACAAGTAATTAGAATTAAATATTACTAGCACTTGCACCTAAAGGAGGTTCAAGGGTTACACCAATAGAAAACTATATGTATGTTAATATGTTACAGTGTATGTGTTTGTGCATGGATAGGCTGCAAGTTGAAAGTTCTAGTTGCATGTAGCTGGATTAAACAATTAGTAATAAGTGTTAAATAATGGAATGAATTAAGCTTAGACAAATCTAAATTTTTTCCATCAAGAAATTAAGTATTATCTAATTATGAAGTATTTGCATGTAGATTTAAAACATAGAGAAATACAAATGAAAAAAGAAGGTTGCCATCAAATTGACAAAAAACACTAAAAATGGAAATAAAATGTTCCCATCCAGTTGTTAAATCAATATTTATCTAGCTTTTATGTGACAAGTGAGATTTTGAGGGCTTTTACCATTAAATAGCATCTAGTTTATCATTAAACAACACTCTTGCTAGGATTTGGTAAAATGTTATCACTCTTGCTATGGTTTGCTAAAAAAAAATTCTATATGTGAATTCAGGTTCAAATGCCCTAAAAAACCTACCTAGTATGCTTCGCCCTACACTTTATTTCTAATTTTTCATTGACTTGCTCCTTTGATTCCATGTGTCAATTATTTTATTAAGTCCTTTGCAATGTTAAGTTATCGGCCCCTTGATCCTCTCCTAGCACTCACTTAAGAAGAATATTTTGCACATGCTTAATTAAATGGCTTAAGTGAGCCCACACTTAATATATTGTTCCCATCACTTATTACGCCTTTCCGCTAATCCACACGAAGTATTTTACTAAGGAAAGAAACACCCATAGAACTGTGGAAGGGTTGACACTTGAATTCCTTTTAGTGGTTTCCTTTTGGCATGTTTCCACGAGTCTACAGATAGTGTTATAAAGGTTAAGTTAATTTTCATAGAATCACGAAAAAGAGGATAGGTGTCAATGTCATTCTTTTTAAAGGGATTTTGAGGGTCTACGGGATGATTCAAGAAGTTCTATATGCGACTTGTAGAATAAGTACACATGGACTCATAGAATAAGGACACATGGACTCATGGGTTTCCTATCGAAGGTTAGGATTGTGAGCAATGAAATGATGACACGTGGCATAATCTCATGATGATTTTATATCCTAGTGCACTTTAAAGTTTAAAACAATTTTAAAGCACATGTTTATATCATAAGTTACTCGACTATTCAATGAACGTTTGATGGATGGTTGTAGTTGAATTCTAGAATGAAATGCACAAAGCGCTAGACTTGCAAACTCAAACCTCTAAAATCACCTTATAATCGTTATATTTACAAAGATTGACGGTTGAGAATTAATTTGAAATGGAACATTTAAATGACGCCACCTCTTGTTGAAAGTGATCAATTAATAGAAGGTGCATAAATGTAGGACAATTGTTGAATTTAATTCTAAGTGTGTACAAAATTATAATGTACTAATTGTGTATTCTGGAGGTAACACGTTTCATTCACTTTAATATTTGAGAAAAAGAAAAAAAAGTGAACTTTCTACTGCTAAGTGATTTTATTTTTAAGTGAGATGGTCAACACATAGGGAGATTGCTCATTGCAATGCACGAGGGAGATTTTGGATTCCAACATAGCCACTCCACACCTACCAATATCTCTATATTAATCTTTTCAAGAATCAAAATCTAGGTAAGTGAAAGACAAAAATCTTGCATTTCATTGTTTCTTAATTTTTCAATCTTGGGGTTTAGGGTTGAGAACTTTAGAGACTTAAGAAAAATTAAGGACTTAAGAGGGATTGCACACTGTACAACCATGTCTACCACCACTACCAGACCAATTGTTGGGAAAGGAAAAGAGAAATCAAATAGAAAAATAGATTACACTAAAGTGCTTAAAACCTCAGGTTTCACAGATGAGTACCATGATATTTATGATCCTAAAATCTATGGTAGGCTTATCTCGAAACTTAAATTTTTATGTGAAAATAAGGTTGCAAAGCAAATGCAAAATAGTGAAACAATGCCAATTAATAATATCACTGCACTACTGGTAGTTGGATTGGGGCGCATGATGTTACATGAGGTTTTCCCTTGCCCATAATTTATCATGTTCTATACCCACAATTATGATGATAACAAAAGAGTAATTGTTAATAAAGATAGAAAATAAATGTTTTTTTGAGAAAAAGGCATAGAGCCTATATATTATATTATATAAGATAATTACATAAGTCTATCAACCATCAACAAAATTTGGCAAGTATGGTGAGCAACAATTGATCTAGCATGCTTGCAGCTTATCAAAATTACAAGGCTTCAAGAAAAACTAACCCTTTTACATAAGAAAAAAAGAAATGTTATCCATTACTATAGAAGAATTTGGAAATGTGTTGGGGTTTACAATTGAAGAATTTGGAAATGTCCACATTGATCTAGAAAAGTTTGCTACATATTATAAAGCAATCGATGAAGGGGAGAAAATACTTTTCTAATTAAAATAGTTCAAGATTGTTATAGTAACTTATTCAAAAATAATCATAAGCCTCCTTATCATATGGAAATGTTTAAATAATGAGTTCAGGATACTTTTTCCACGCTAATATTTTGCCTCAAACTGGATAGCAATCAGGAAGTGAGTGCAAGCCTCCTTGAAGTGGTATTTAATATCCATTATGCTAAGTGATCTTTCAAATATAAATTTTTTGAGCACATTGTAGAATCCACGCATAAATAATTTTTAATGATTAAAGGAGGTTCCACTAAGACATTTAGGTTCACAACCTACTTGTGTTGTTTTTTTCTATTCAAATTTAGTGGAATGTTTTTGACCAAGCTTCAAATTTAACCATATACGAATGTTGAGGAAAAAAATGTCTCTAGTATATGATTGGACTAATAAGATAAGGATGCATGATTCTCGAAGGAACTACAATCATTTTGTAGACTACTTTTTTGCTCCATTGTATTAAGAAATTACAAATACTCCAATGCCTAGATTGCCTATGTCTTATAGAAATAACATTCAACTAGGAAAATAAATACAATTGGTTGATTGTTATTTAATGGAAGAATATATTGTGCTAAGATTTTATGGATCAGGAGTAGAGCCATACAAACTTCCAATACATGTGACAAAAAGCGTTTTTGCATTGGAATATGTACAACAGATGGAGAGTACTGATCAACTATACTTTGTCACTCAACAAAAGAAGAGTATATTTCTTTTTTTACCTTTTTCATGTGGAGGGTTCACATTTGAGAGAAAAGCATTTAGTGTGGTACATGAACTTTTGAAAAAAATTCAATTTGATGGTGTCTCTCATTGGTAGTATGATCCATGTGACACCACTAAATCAAGGATTGTGGCCAATAAGAATGTTGCAAGTAGAATTCAACATCAAAGTAAACCCTTACTTGAAAACTTGAAAAACAAAGATTCTTGGGATGAGGCAAAATAGCAATGGAGAAAATTGTTGTTGAGGAAGGAATTTCTTTTGAACAATTGTTAGCAAAAATTGTGGCATTGCACCAACATAGAGAAGCAAATAAGAAAATTAGGAAGTATGACAATTTTTATGAAAAAAGTATCTACCATCTACTAAAATAAAAATACCAAATTCTCTAAAAAGGGTTTGTAGAGGAAAAAAAATGGACACAATAAAAAATTACTACGGCATTTCAAGAGATCCAAGAAGATTGTGAATTTAGCAATTTGTGGAATAAAGAGCATCCCTCTGAAGTTAAAGAAATTGATGATGAATCTGATGATGATAAGGAAGAACAAAGTGTACAATATGCAAGCAAAGTCAAATCTAGTTAAGTGAGACCACAAAACATCTACTTCAAGAGTAGTTATAGCCAAAAAATGGGTTATAAAAGTGGTGATTTGGGGTCTAAAGGACAAGGAATTTGGGTACCAATAGAGGTACGCCATAGAAAACCTAGTGATTTGCAAGGAATTAGAGCTGATAAAAAATCCCAAGGGCATACAAGGATAGCTAAAACAATTCATTTTGTTACAACTTCAATTTATAATCCTCATGGTCAGATACAATCACAACCAGGTCATGCCCATGGTGGAGAATCTAGTGCAACTAGCATTGCCACTAGTGGAAATGGTATGGGTAGTAGTACTTATAGAGGTCAACATGTGCTACAATGACAAATTACACACAAGAGGCCAACAATACAAGATACTACACAGACACTAGTGATCAAGGTGTTGGTCCCACAGTTGCAGTTGCACCAAAAGGTCGACCTATTAATGCCCGATACAACTGCCAGAGTTAACAGATCCATGGGAGGTGACTAGTCCATGTCACAAATCTTGAGGGGAGCGCTAACCATTTTCCAAGAATCTCCCCCTCAACGCAAGCTGAGGGGATTCAAACCCGACACCTTTGGCTCTGATACCAATTGTTGGCCCCACAATTGTCGTTGCACCAAAAGGTTGACCTATTAATGCCCAATACAACTACTAGAGTTAACGGATCCACGGGAGGCGATTAGTCCATGTCAAAAATCCTAAGGGGAGCACTGACCATTTTCCAACATAAGGCATTCTGAAGAAGCAAAGATTGTGACAAGTCCAAATCCAACTACTAGTAATAGTATCACTACCTTAATTTCCACCCCAAAGGAGTTATTTCCAGACACTCCTCCAATTAGTGTGATTGCAACAACAATGGCTAATCATCAGCCTCGGGCTCAGACTCAGATAATTAGAGATGTTCTCATCACTACAAGTACTCCTTCGCCATTCAAGCATTCCATTATGTATGTGGTCCCAAGGTTTGATTATAATGATGAGTCACTACTGAATTTGACTCCATTTTCCAATGAACATTCATTGGTCATTCAACAAATATTTGTCAGAAAAGAAACAAAATGACAAAAATGATTTTGTCGCTATTTTTTTGTCGCAATTCTGATGACGCATTAAATGTTGAAATAACAATGTAGATTTATCAGTCGTCGATCATCGGCATCATAAAATGACTCGAATGTTCATCGGAATATCGACGAAAACTTCATGTATCCACTAACGAATTACAACCAAAATGCAATTGCAATGGCTCTTCTAAAGCATCGAAACAACACCAAAATTTCGTCACCATTTCAACGAAATGGGAAAGGAGTTATGACGAAGCCTTCATCACAGCTAAGCAACTTCGTCAGACCTTCTATGTGATTCGTCGGTGGATTTCGTCAAAATTGCGATGAAATGGGAAAGGAGTTCCGACAAAGCCTTCGTCTCAGCTAAGCAACTTTGTCGTACCTTTTCTATGATTCGTCGATGGCCTTTGTCAACATTGCAACAAAATGGTCAAGGAGTTATGACGAAGCCTTCGTCACAGCTAAGCAACTTTGTCAGACCTTTTCTATGATTCGTCGGTGGCATTCGTCACAATTGCGATGAAATGGGCAAGGAGTTACGATGAAGCCTTCATCACAGCTAAGCAACTTCATTGGACCTTTTCTGTGATTCATCAGTGGACTTCGTCAAAATTGCGACAAAATGGGAAAGGAGTTACGACGAAGCCTTCGTCGCAACTATAGCAACTTCGTCAGACCTTTTCGGTGATTCGTCGGTGGTGTTCGTCAAAATTTTGACAAAATAATGCAATTTTTTTTAAAAAAATATTCGTTGAAATGTACCATCGGTGAGAGATCAATCATCGGGATAGGATAGAAAACTCACTCTGATAGTCCATGTCTTGCCAATGACTTCCATCGGCAAGACAGATCCAATGTCACACCAATCTGACCTCTTCAGGAGTTTTGAACACTGTTGGTTATTAGTAAGACATTTTGAGGGTCTCGCCGATTAAACAAGTGTCTAAGAGCAAGTAAACAAATGGAACCTATTAATTTTCTTATTTTGGGGTTCTTTAAATCATAGAATAGATACCATCTTCTTGTGTATAATGTACTTATATTCATATTTGAATTTGAGACCAATTGTCATTGCACATTCCATTTTACTTGCATAGAGTATTCTATAAGCAATATATTGATAATTCCAAATGATTTATGGTGTTGTACAACTCTACCTATCATCAGTTCACATTGTTCCCCAAGAGAATCCTACAAAAACAAGTTTACAATACCAAGTCAAATAATATGAAAAAGACTTACTTCCATACAAATTAAATGATTATTCTCACAATGGAAATTGTCTAATTACAACAACAATTCCATGAAAGGTTATCCATGCTTTATAAGATATGACTGATCATACATACAGACTACAAGATGCATAGAAAAAACATTACACTTGAGAACAACCAAGGGCTAACAAGGGAAGGAGTTAAGAAACATCTGGATTGAAGAGAAAATGTGTAGGGAAAATGTTGAGCAATGTCAAGAGAACAGAGCTTGTAGAACATATTCTTGACCTAATCAGCTCTTGAACAACTTAAACAAAATTAAAATACTAACACATACATGAGACGTATAATGAACTTCCAATATCTTATCTTTTTCATTAATAATCTGTGAGGTAGGTAAAGGAGAAATAATTATAATTCTTACTATTCATAGTCTGGTAAATTATGTTCGTAATTTGTGTTCAATGGACCTCAGTTTTATCATTATACTGCCCCTCTAATACCATAGTTTAATCCAGGGTTCAACTATCTCAGATCTAAAGAAGCACCTTCAATTAACCATTTAAAGTACTATAAAATAAGGTAAGACTTTTACTTGAGAAAGATTAGGTACACTTGTAGGATTAAAGTTCTCGCAATCATCAGGATTTATTGGCACACAGACACAACCTGCAACATATGAAGTAATGGATGACTACAATTTAGTGAAACGGTCCTTAATATGTGACTGGTTTGCAAATTGATTAGTAGAAAATAAGGTTACAAATAGATCTACATGAAAAATTATGAGGACAATCTACTGTAATCATCAAAATAGATGAAAAGTGCAAAGGAAAGAGTCGAGCTACATCTCTAGAGCCTAAAAAAAACACATGCAAGAAACATAAAAAGAAAAGAACAAACAATTTTTGGATGAATACAAAATGGTGCCTTCAACAAGTGATTCAAATTCTTTCACACTTGACACAAGACATTAAGAAGATTTTAGTCTTCCTTTGTGAAATTAACTACTTCCAGAATAAACCGAGAAACCAATATTATATACCTCCATATCTAGCCGAGGGTAGGTATAAGAGAAAAAAAATTCTTCAATGCAATGCCGAAAAATATCAATGTGTGTGTAGGTTTGTATTACTCAGAATATCATTTCACTGCCTAAGGAAAAATACCAAAGTGATGTTTTAATTTCAATCTTCACATAGGCTCCCTTATTGCTACACATGCATATACAAGCATTATTCGAGCTCTAAACTATTCAAATATTAAGGATTTAATTAGCTATAAGATGGAAAGTTTTTGTTTAGACATAATCCATCATCTTTTACATATCTTTATTCACTCCTAGCGCTTCAAATAAATTTGTGTAAATGAGACAGAAATGTGAATATTTTATGACAAAGAAAATTCTTAAAAGGAGGGGGGAGAGAGCAAAGGGTAGGGGGCAAGAGAATGCTTGAATGTATAGCAAAGTATAACATTTTGATCATTATAACAATGAAACGAATCTTAAGTTTGAAACATTAATATCATTTAGAACATTTATGATCAAGAATGAATGTAAGTAGAGAAATTTTTTCATACCTATAAATGGTAGAAAATTTCATGGTTAAATGGAAACCTCCATCAACAAGATCCAAATATCTATGTATCTATCTGTCCGGTACTCTAAACCCTTGAGGCTATCAATTTTTCCACTAACCTGTATGCACAAAGTCAAAGATTTTAGAGTTATGTCACCACTAAAAATAAAAGAAACAAAGCTTTTGAAACCAAATCCACACACACAACACAATGTGGGGAACATTCATACAAAAAGCCATACAAAAACTAAACTTAAGACATTGGAATGAAACAACTTCAAATTATGATGCAAAGCGTAGTTTAGGGTGTAAGAATGGTTTTCTGCCACCATAGTGAAAAGTTAGCACTTTCTTTCATCTTTCATATTGGTTTGATGCTTCAAGCGATGGATTTCTTCTATTAAAAGTGCATTACCTTGTGATCTCTTTGTTTGGAGAATAGTTTAATATTCTCTACTTAAAAGGAGCCAATAGCATTGGCGATTGGAAGCTCATTTGTCCCCTCCCCCCCCCTCACATCACTCTCAATTCCCCATACCCAATCATATAACATTAATCATTCATTCATCCATTAATAACATATAACATTCATTCATTAACATACAACATTCATTAATTAACATATTCGCATTCATTCATTAACATATAATATTCATTCTTTAAGTTTTTACATATTATCAAAAATATGGTTTTTATGATATGATTACAATCACTTTTTTTTGGTTTCTTTTTTAAAACTAAAAAAATTTGAAGTGGAGTATCATTTTTTAAATCATCTATCCCGCCTTTAATTGTTCTGCCATCTACTTGTGATCTTAATGTATGCCTAGTCGTCTTCTCACGATGTGGATGTCACTGCAAGGGGGGGGGTCTACTGCAATAACAAAGAAATGTTAAACCGATATGTTTTATTATTATTGTTACAAGTATTTCAATAATTAAAAGAACATTAGAATGGTTCTCTTTACCTGATGGGTCCACATCATGTTCTTGAACTTCTATTATAGACTCATTCTCAACATGCTGAACACCCTCTAAATCATGATCTGCAGTTGAAACATGAAAGGTTACATTAATTAATACACCAATTGAAATTAAATATGTTTAAAAAAACATGAGGGTGGTCCTCTTTACCTGATGGGGCCACATCATGTTCCTGATCTTCTCTAGCTTGATCATGCTCAAAACGTTGATCACACTCTACATGCTCTAAAGTTGAAACACAAAAGGTT
>VDFB02373839.1:0-13653 GCA_007258455.2 Sequoia sempervirens
TGTGTGATCTGATAAATGGAAAGAAGGTTGTTTGTCAAGTGAGGGACACACAAGACATCCTAAAAGGAGTGGTCCCCAAAACTAATAGACCCCTTCCCTGTAACACTCTTGTAAGTGTTGTTTCCCATCAAAATGGGAGACATAGTGCAAGGCTCAAAAGAAGTAAACATAGTCTGCGAAGATGCCATATGATGAGATGCTCCTGAATCTAGAAGCCATCTCCCTAATCCAATACCTAAAGAAGCACAAAGAGCATGTCCCTTCATATCTAATGAAGTATGTAAACTAGTTGTGCATGATGTGTTATGCTACTCTGAAGAAGAAGAATGAGGAGAAGAAGATGATGTAGACATCCTAGAAGGAAAACCAATATGATGTTTCTCAAGAAGATGTTCCAGCTCATCAATGTCCTTCTTGTAACAATTATGTTCTACATGTCCTTCCCTCTTGCAATATGCACATGTAGTCTTCTCCTTTCTAGATGATTTCCCCTTAGAAGAGGAGGATGAATTTGAGGACTCCTTTTACTACTCATGAGGTTTGAAATCCTTTTGTTTATGTTTCTTGCCTTTTCCTGTAGAAGATTTTTGATCTTTGGGCTCCTATGATGCAATAAGTGCCTATGATGAGGAAGAAGTTTTCACAGTGCCCATGCTAGCTAACTTAGCTTTCTCGCGAGTGAGAGATGAAGAAAAGTCATCAAGAGATGGCATAGTGAATCTCGTACCAAGGGCATCCATAGTGGCATAAAAGGTAGATACAAAAACTGAATAATCTGGTCCAAGCCTAGAAAGAATGGACAATATCAACTAAGAGTATTCCTTCTGAACACCACACTGTGACAACTATAATCTAAGAGACTTGAGTTTGGTGGAAAACTCCTGGATGCTATCAAAATCTCTAGGATTTAAGCCAATAAGCTCATTCTCTAACTGAAACCCTCTCATAGTATCCTGCTTCCCAAACAAAGACTCCAAAGTAGTCCATATCTCATTTGGTGTAATGCAAGACTCAATGTGAAAAAGAAGGTCAGAAGAAAGAGATAGACATAATGTACCATAAGCTTCATCACACCTATTAAACATTTTCTCTTTTTAGTAGCACCTGTAGGTTCAATTTTTGTACCCATGGTTACCGTATATAGCCCTTTGTGTTTCAAGTGAATCTCCATTTGTTTTTTCCAACCAAAAATAGTTGAATGGAGTAAGGGTGCAATGTTATGTAAATCCATGATAGAAAAAGAAGTAGTTTATACTCTCAAATAAAATAATATTCCTCTTTGATCTAAAAAAACCCCTGATTGCATGTTTCCCAAGAAAATAACTCAGAAAGTAAGGGCTTAGTTATGACAAAAAAATTAGATACCTAGAGAAAATTTTGTAAAAAATAGATCTAAGATCTAAGAAGAGAAGGGAACCAGCTTTCCAATGCCTATTTGTTTTCGAAAAATAGAGCCAAGACACAAAAGTTATGCTTCCCGAAGTGAAAATAGCAACTTCTGGCTTTGACAGGTGAAAAAGGAACCAAAATGGAAAAATAAAAAAAAAAAGACCTACACCACTAGATCCATCGCTTAATCAGCTCCATGATATCTCATTTCGAAAAGGACCCTGTTCTCCCAAGTTATGAGAAAGTAAAAAGGTCTAGATCCTCGATCTGATCCCTCGACTGATCCATTGAGACCGAACTGACCTGGCGAAGCGACAAGCAGCTATGGCCCTCGTATCGGACGCATGATTAGCGGAGGTGGTGGTGGAGCGGTGTTTCGGTGGTGTTTTGGCTTCAGCTGGTGGGCCTGGCGGGCGAACCGGCAGAGTCGGTTATTCGCTAGTGGCCACCGGCCAGTGGTGGCCACTTGGTTGCATTGTATGCACTACCTTTCAACGAGGCACAAAACTTAATAAAAAAATGTGATTTTTAAATATTTTGATGAAATTTTCCTCAAGATCGCGGCCTCGGGCCAGACTCACCTTGGGGCTATTTTTTTCCTTCTTTCAACTTTCACCTAAATCGATGAAAATGAAAGGCATTTATAGGGTTTTGATACTCTAATTACATGGTGACGCCCCCTGTTTGGCCCAAAACTACATAGAAAAATAGGTTACCCCCAGATCTACCAAATATCAACCTGACTTGAAACCCTTGCAGAAAAAAAGATGCTCTGAGAGAATATCTTCATATCACGAACAGGCAACAAGAGGTCTGGAGCTCTGATACCATGTAGAAGTTGAAAAACCAACTTCATAGTCCTTAAGAATCACCTACAAGAAATCACCTATCACATGCAACAAATATTCAGAACCAAATCTGTAAACCCTTAGATCAACTTTGTTCAAGCAAAAATCAACATAATTGATTATTGAATTATTGAATGTAATTTTCTTACAAATAATACAAAAGCCTTCAAAATGGAAATGATGCAATAAAGCAAGAAAAAAAAAACTAATCTTATCTTGAGCAAAAGGACAACTCAATAAGATAAGGATAAGAATTAACTTAGGAAATAAAATATTCCTAAGTAAACTTATGCTAAAGTGTAATTAAATAATTAATTACACCAACACCTACATCATAAAATACTACTTGCACATCTACAACTATTAGTTTTCTCATAGATAAAGTTTTTTGTGCTAATCCAAGGATATGCAACACACCATAATCCTTTTTATTCTACTATTAGGGCACCTATGTTACAATTATGAAAGAGTTGTCATTGATGAGAGTTGTGCAGTAATTGAGAGAGGTTGTTGCTTTGATTAGTTGCATTATGTTGTCATTAGTTAAGTTATTGGTGTTAACCTCTAGTGTGACTTTGATAAGCTTCTATTCATGACTATGGTAGTGGTAAAGATGTCAAGGATATTGAGAAATCTGATAAAATAAGATGTTCTAGTTTGTAGAGGGCTTTTGGTTTTTGTTCACATTTCTTCGTGGTTGAAGATTTGCTTGTTTGGTTTGTATATGTTGGATAGAGATTTTCATAGTTTCTATATCTATAATTTTTGCTTCTAGATCAATGGTTAGAGGGTTATTTTTAGGAGTGTGTGAACTGGTTTTGCACTATTTCTTATAGAGGTGCCTGGGAGAAATTTTTTTACTCCATGTTTCTCTGGATATTTTTTTCAGGTCTTGTGATTATAAAGGTATGTTGATGGTGTTGATATCTTTCTCATGTCAAGAGTATTCATGGTCTGGTACACCAGAAGATGGTCTTTAGATTTTCAATGTTTGGTAGTGTAGTTTGAATGTACAATTTGTGTACATTATGGAGGTGTGAATTTTTTCAGAGGAGTTTGATGGATTTTAGGATGGTAGAGGAATATTCTATATCATGATGAAGCATGGTGTGTGGTTTGAAAGTCATCTTTGGATCTAAGGAAGCATTTAATTCAAAGTTTAATTATGTTTACATAGGTAATAGCTAACCTGGTGTTTACACTATGTTCAAAGATGTTTGATCACTAATGAAACTATAGTGTAGGGGGTGAGAGTTAATTTGGGTCCTAGTTAAGTTTTTTATTGGTCCAATTTCATTCCTATCCACCGTAGGAATTCTTAGTGACAACCTGTTTTGAATTTATAAAGTGTAAGGTGAGTGTAGCCAACTTGAAGATTTTTTTCAAGTTGCGGCTAGTATAAATGGAAGGTGGATTGATGTGAGATGAGGGGTGGAATAGAGTTGAGTGTTCATATGTGAAATTAAGTGTAGAAGTGTAAAATGTAGTGTGAGCTATAATGCAAGATTGATGAATTGAGTGATCTAAGGTATCTTGATCTCTTGAAGACTACAAAGTGTTTTTGAAGTTGTTGTGGTGGATTCTTTGTTATATTGAGATCATTTTCTTTGTGTAACATTCTATCTTATTTCTTCTTTCTATTCCAAAAGTGATCCTAGGTTGTGAGCCTTTTTTGGATAGTGCATCCTATTTTGGTAGTGAGCCTCTTTGTACTAGTTTGCAATTAATTATATTGTGTGTTGATCCTCACTATGATTTTTCCATTCTATATTTCTCCACATAAATCTAGTGTTCTCTTGTGTATGGTGTTGGTTGTTTTAATTTTTGTTATCAACTTTTCATGTTTAAACATTAGAATATATTAAGGGCTTGATGAATGCATGTGGATCATATTATTGTTGAGGGTTCTAATTTTTAAATTTGATACAACTAAGTCACCCTCCCCCTCTAAGATGTATATTTCATTCAATAATTGGTATTAGATCAAGGTTCCTCGGAGAAAAGCTTAACTACTTGAGGTAGATTTGGGATGATGATGGAGAAGGAGATCCCTATGTTTGATGGCACAGACTATGCATTTTGGAAAGTGAAGATGGAAGGCTATATGATTTACCTTATATTTTATGTCACTAAGGTAGTGAAGACTATATATAACATACCTCCAAATGGACTGAGGACAAGTGATGAAATCAAGGCCTATAAAATAGATGGTAAGGATAGTTTTTTTCTTTTGAGTAGTCTTGCACATACTGAATTCGTTAAAGCCATGGATCGAAAAATTGATAAAGAAGTTTAGGATAAGCAAGAAAATATTTATGAAAGAGATGGTAAGGTTAAAGAAGCTAAGTTGCAGAATTTTAAGACACAATTTGAGACTTTGTGAATGCCTAAAGATGAAACAATTACAAGTTACATGCAAAGGGTTGATGAACTTGTAAGTTCTATGAGAGGTCTTGGTGCACAAGTAAAAAGAACCTAAAGTGGTAAAGAAAATTCTCAAATCTCTTCCCGATCCTTGTAGTGATAAGGTTTCTACTATTGAGGAAGTTTCAAATTTTAATACATACACTATAGATCAGTTGATTGGAAAACTTTCATTTGAAATGAGAATAATTGGTCTAAAAAATGGTGAAAAAGTGGAGACTGCTTTCAAGACTAGAAAATTTTAAAAAATGAAGATTCATATGGAGATGATCTTGATGATGTGGAAGCTAACTTTGTAAGAAGAATGAAAAAGGGAACTAGTAAGTACAAAGGTAAATTACCTTTCAAAATGCTTTAGTTGTGGAAATATAGGTCACTATGCTTTGAGATATCCAAATAGAGTTGTGAACAATAAGAACAATGAAAATAAAGGAAAAATGATCAAGAAAAGCTACTATGTTAGAGAAGATAATGGTATTTTTGATGATGAATCCGATTATGGAGATGTTGATAATAATGAATGTTTGTTCTTGGCTTTAAAAGATGAATCTAGTTTTGCTAACTTTGAAAGTTGTGTAAAGGAAAGTGTTTCAGAGAAAAAGGATAAAATTGGAGGTACTTTGGTATTTGCTTTTCATGTTATAAAAGACAAGAACTATTGGGTTATTGATAGTGGTTGCTCAAATCACATGACCAGAGACAAGAGTAAGTTTGTTAAACTTAAAAAATATGATGGAGGACTTGTAAAATTTGGAGATGATTCAGGTGCTAGGATTTGTGAATAGGTTCAATCAGTTTTGATGGAAAGCATAATACTGAAGATGTTTACTATGCCAGATTTTTAAGTCATAACCTCTTGAATGTTGGAAAAATGTGTAGGAAAGGATACAATCTTATGTTTTCAAGATGATGGATGTGAGATCAAAAAGAGGTCTATAACTTTGATTCTTGGGTATGTCTTGAGATCATGATGGGCCAAAAAAGGTAGAAAGCGATATAATGACATGTATTTGAAAATGACTATTTTTAAAATTGAGTAAATGAAAAGGGTTTTTAAAGGAGATTTGTAGATTTCCATAATATAAATTATGCTTTACTTTGAATTTAATAACTAGTATTATTGATTTTTTCTATTCAAATTACAACTAAAGTCTTGATTGATAGGTGATTGAAAAACATCTATAACTTTCAAATGGTATATATTTGCAGATCAAAACATGCATCACATTTATGCTTTGCATACTATGATTAAAAAAAAAAGAAAAATTGAATTTCATAAGTTTTGACCAAGTTAAGGTGAGGTGGGACATATTTTTTTATATTTTTAAAGGTTGTAATAAAAATTCATAATTAGTATTTACTTGGAAAAAAAATTACAAAAAATCTGCATCACATCGGGCATGAGTCACTCTACTTATATAAAATATTATAAAAAAAATATTATCATTTTATTGTAGTTATGGTGGTGAATAGGACACCTACTTCTTAATTTTTTCCGCAATTTAAGTACCCACTTTGCATTGAAATTTCAAATTTTCACCAAATAGATTTTTTAAAAACAAAACTAGTAGTTTAGAAACTACGTTCAATTTGCTACAGATTCTATTCTTACATATTTTTGAAATAATATAAATAACTTATTCAAATTTTTATGTCAAGTTGCCTAACTCTAATTTTTTTGAATTTTTTGCCACTTAAGGGCCTTTTTTTCCATGATGATCCTGCACATACCCTACTACTAGAAAGAGAACAGATGGAAATATATAGTAGCTCAAGGGTGTTGATGGTAACTATTTTCTAACTCATATTAATGATACATGGTTATGGCACAAGAAAATGTGTCACATCAATTTTGATAACTTGGTTAGAATTAGTTCAATTCAAGTAGTGAGAGATCTACCAAGGATTACAAAACATATCAATGTTGTTTACAAAGATTGTCAATTTGGAAAATAAACTAGAAGTAGTTTCAAGGGAAAGGAACAATCTTCTACTGGATTGTTGGAATTAGTACACATAGAACTTTGTGGTCCTACAAGAGCGAGAAGTCATCAAGGTGACATGTATTTCATGATTTTAATTGATGATTATTCTAGAATGGCATGGGTTACTTTTCTTAGATAAAAATATGAAGCTTTAGATAGATTCAAAGTATTCAAAGTTATGGTTGAAAATGAGATGGATTTGAAGATAAAAATTTTGAGGAATGATAGAGGTGGAGAGTTCACTTCCAATCAATTCAAATGTTTTTGTGAGAATCATGGTATAAAAAGAAACTTTTTTGCCCCTAGGACTCCTTAGAAAAATGGAGTGGTTGAAAGGAAAAATAGGACTATTCAAGAAGCTGCAAGGACTATGATGAAATAAGCTAACCTACCAGAAGTCTATTAGAGAGAAGTAATTAATACTATTGTTTACATACTTAATAGAGTTCAAGCAAGAACTAATAGCACAAAGACTCCCTATGACTTGTGGTATGAAAGGATTCCTACTTTCAAGTACTTTAAAGTGTTTGAAGGGTATATGCATGATCATCATGGAAAAGTAAGCCCTTAAGTGGCGAAAAATTTAGAAAAATCAGAGTTAGGCAACTTGACATAAAAATTTGAATAAGTTATCTATATTATTTCAAAAATATGTAACAATAGAATTTGTAGCAAATCGAATATATTTTATAAACTACTAGGTTTATTTAAAAATAAAAAAAATCTATTTGGTGAAAATTTGACATTTCAATGCAATAGTACATAAATTCAGGGAAAAAATAAGAAGTAGGTGTCTGTTTAACCACCCTAACCATAATAAAATGAGAATTATTTTTTATAAGATTTTAGATATAAGTAGAGGACTCATGTCTCGATGTGATGCATATTTTTTTGTAATTTTTTTCCAAGTAAATAATTAATTATGAATTTTTTATTACAATTTTTAAAAAATATAAAAACTCATATGTCTGACCACTTTAACTTAGTCAAAACTTCATGAAATTCAATTTTTCTTTTTTTGATCTTATAATATGTGAAGTATAGAATGTGACTCATGTTTTGGATTCAAAAAACATGATACCATTTGAAATCTATAGATGGTTTTCAATCAACCTATCAATCAGGACTTTAGTCATAATTCAAATAGAAAATGAATAATAATTATTTATTAAATTCAAAGTAGAGCATAATTAACATTGGTGGCAAGCTGAGAATCTCTTTTAAAACCCCTTTTCATTTCATCAATTTTGGGTAACAAAAAAGTCATTAGCCACATACCCTACACATTACCCATTATATCGCCACTTTTTGGCCCATCATGATCTTGCACACACCCTAAAAGCAAATGCTATATCAAAATGGATGATAAAAACATATGAAAGTTTGATGCAAGGTTTGATAAAGGTATCTTCCTTGGATATTCTATTAAAATAAAATCTTATAGATGTTACAACAAAAGGCTAAGAAGGATTGTTGAAAGTGCAAGTGTCAAGGTTGATGAAGATTTGAGGAATTCAATGGTAGTAGATGGATATGAGTCAAATGAATTACTTGCAGAGAAGAAGAAAAATATATGGAAACAGAGCCATAGAATGAAGAGGAAGAAGTCTTGGAAAATACCCCTAATAACCTTAAGTGTGTATAGATAAATCATTCTGAAGAATAGATCCTTAGAGACAAAAGCAAAGGGGTGATCCCCCAATAGTGGTTTACAATTTTTGGCCAAATTGGACATTGAAATAATTTTTTTAACTAAATCTTCACTTTTAGGAACTTATAGCGGCTAAACCATGAGGAATTTTAAGATGATGCAAACTAGAGTTTTGTGACATTTTGTCTATAGATTCTAAATATATTTTTTTCAAAATTTTGGAATTAGATTGCACTTCTTTTTCCATCTCCTTCGAAAACTATATTTTTTTAGAAAACAACATTTTCAAAAAGTGATACCGTATAATGCATAACTTTTTTTCCATGAAGGATAAAATTCAATTCTTTCAAATTTAGATTTGTAACTCCTGATATCTAGTGCTTCCCACTTGGTTAGATAGTTTTTTATTGAATATTTTTCTTTAATCATTTTGAGAGTCAGAACAAATTACAAGAATTTAGACATAAGCGACGTATAATGCCTAACTTTTTTTTTTGTAATATCAAAAATTCCTTTTTTTTTTTTTTGTATCAAGGACTCCAATATTTGGTGTACTCATATTTTTCAATTTTTTTTTGATAATATTCTATTTTTCCACATGTGTAGAACATAGAGCTTGATTTTCGGTGAAAAACCTACATTCACAAGAAATAAAAAAATAAATTTAATTAAAATTATACTTTTTTGGAAGCTGATAATAAGGACTACATACTTACAAAAAAATTAATTTGAAATGAATTCATTTGATCTAAAAGGTAAACTCGAGGAAGTGGTTTTTTAATACGCATTTTGATAGGTGTAAAAAAAAGGGAGACTCAGATTATAGGTATGGTTTTTTAAAACTAGCGGGGTTTTATCCAAGGGGGCTTCATCTAAGTAGTTTGATCAAACCCTATTCAATTGGAATCCTTTAAATGGAACTTTTCAAGGCTTAAATCATTATATTTTCTAAAAATATGTGATTTCAACAAAAATCAGGATCTCCCAGAAAGTGTAAACCACTATTGTGGTAGCACCCAAAGGCATGTTGACAAGAAGAAGAGTTGCTAAAGTAGAGGTAAATCTATGTTTACTTTCTATAGTTGAACCAAAAACATTGAATGAAGCATGCAAAGATGAACATTGCATGAAATAATGGAAGAACTTATGCAAATTAAAAAGAATCAGACTTGGGAAATTGTTCCTAGACCTAAAAAAAAAGTTATTGGAACTAATTGGGAATTTAGAAACAAGCTGAATGAGAATGAAAAATTTATAAGAAACAAGGAAAGGCTTGTGTGTAAGGGTTGTGCACAAAGTGAAGGAACATATTTTGAGGAGACATTTTCTTTGGTGGCTAGAATGGAATCAATCAGAATGTTTTTGGCTTTTATAGCACATAAGGACTTTAAAGTGTATCAAATGAATGTGAAGTCTTCTTTCTTGAATGGAGAATTGGAAGAAGTTTACATGGAACAATCAGAAGGATTTTAATTTTTAGATAAACCTAATATGGTCTGGAGATTGAAAAAGTCATTGTATGAGTTGAAGCAAGCTCCCAGAGCTTGGTATGCAAGGTTGGATAGATATTTGATATAAAAAGGATTCAATAAGGGCACCATAGATAACAATATTTACTTCAAATTTGAAAAAGATCAAATCTTGATAGTGGTTGTGTATGTTGATGACATAATTTTGGGAGGCAATGAAGCTATGTGCAAGAAGTTTCTATGTTTGGGGAGATGAATTTCTTCCTTAGATTACAATTCAATCAAAAAGATAAAGGAATATTCATTTCACAATTAAAGTATGTTAAAGAAATGTTGAAGAAGTTTGGAATGGAATTCTCCAAACCTGTATGTACACCTATGGTTATTGGTTGCAAACTAAGTAAGGATGAGGAATCCCCTAAGGCCAATCAGAGAAAGTATAGATCTATGATTGGTGGACTACTATACCTAACTACTACTAGACCAAATATCATGCATGCAATTTATCTTGTGGCTATATTTCAAGAAGAACCTAAAGAAACACATGTTACAACAGTGAAGAGGATATTTAGATATTTGAAGGGCACTCTAGATTATGGCTTTTGGTATCCTAAGGATATTGATGATTTCACATTGAGTACATACACAAATGTAAATTAGGCTAATTGTGTCGATGACATAAAAAGTACAAGTAGTGGTGCATTTTTTCTTGGATGTAGATTGGTATCATGACTAAGTAAGAAACACAATTTTTTTTCTTTATCTACTATAGAGGTTGAGTATATTGGAGAAACATCTTGCTACAAACAAGTATTGTAGATGATACAAATATTGAAGGATATCAAACTGGTGTATGATGAGCCTATTTCTATCTTTTATGATAATACAAGTACAATCAACATTTCAAAGAATCCACTAATGCATTCAAGAAAAAAATATATATTAATTAGGTATCACTTTTTGAGAGAGAAGGTTATGAAGAATGGAGTGAAGCTTAAATATGTACCTACAAAGGATTAGATTTCTGAAATATTTACTAAGGCTCTTCCTAAGGATATTTTTTAGTATGTTCAGGAGAAGTTGGGGGTCATTTCCCCTCCTTTGAAATAGATGTTGCCGAACCCCAATCCTAATACCTGCAAAACACAACAAAATAATACATTAGGAGATAAAATTCAAGTAAGAAAAAGGATTCCCCATGAAATCCATTAGCAAATTTTAAAATAGGAAATAAAGCAAGAATGAGATGAAGGAATAAGAAAGCAAGCTAAATCCTATTGAAGCCAATGCAAACTCTTGATCCCATGGAGGAATTGATGCCAATTTGATGTGAAAATTGGCCCTTTCCCAACTCCAATGCTAGCTTTGATGTGTGATGAAGAATGCGATCCACTTTGATGAAGAGTGATGGATGCTTCAAGACAAAAATCTGCATAACCTAGCTACAAATTTGAAAATATGGATGAAGATGGCTAAATATTTGAGCATAGTAAGTTTACTCAAATTATGGATGCTTAATATGAAGGATGATCTCTTTATTTATAGAATGTCAAGTTGAAGAGATTTCCAAAATAGAGCAATGTGGGACTAAGAATTAGCCAATGCAAAAGTGCCACTTGTCAATGGGTGAATGGATGGAGGATGTGCAAGTTTTGAAGATTGTGTCAATAAATGCATATATTTGAATTTTGAAATTGTTGAAATGACATGTAAGAGGGAAAGATCATGCATTGAATGCCACTTGGCTCAAGGAAAAAGGACTTTGTAGGTGGAGTAAATGCTTTGTTGGAAGGAAAAAGTCCACTTGGATTTTGAATTCAAACTTGGGGAATATTCCTTAAGAGATGCCTTGTTGAAGAAAATAGAATTTAATAATTGAAAATAACTCTATTTTCGTGCAAGTGTGGGTGTGAGGATGGGACATGAGAAGACTTTAAATAATCAGAGATAGTAATTTAATGAAGGGTTTAAATGATGTGACCTATTTGACTTAAATTTGTGGATTTATTTAAATCAAATATGAGAAGAATGTGATAAGGGATTAATTAAATAAGGATTTTTTGATTTATTTAATTAAAAGAGATGACATTGGTAAACTAAATAGAGTTAAATAAATTTATTTTAATTTAATAGATAGACATGAGGGATTTAATCAAATGAATTAATTATTTAATTAAATAGGATAATTAGATTATAATATTTAATTTAATTATCAAAGAAAGGGTGACTTAATTGAATGGCGGTTTATTTAATTGAGAGGAATATTGATAATTTAATCAAATAAAGGTATTTAGTTAAATGGTTAAACAGAAGGATGATTTAGGATGAGATGATGTTAGTGGTGGATCGGATGTCCAATGTCAATTGTAATGCCCCATCATAATAACCTAGGAATGTTGCAATTGTATATAATAGTGGAATAATTTTAAAAAAATATATAATTATTAAGTTAATTAGTTGTATACATTCATTAAGTTACGAGACGATACACTACTTTGAGTTTCCATAAGTGACTTTAGTATTTCGCATTGCACATATTAATTAACATTAACATAAAGATAAACATTGCATTTCATTTAATACTCCATTCAAGATAATATAAGGTACAAACATGTTTCCATACATTGCATTTGATAGAATATACAATACTCATCCATCTGATGAGGTAGTTCAATAATAATTATAATTACAATTACAAATGTTCACCTCACAACATTTGAGGGATGTTTTACAATACAAATTTACAATTTACAAAAGAAGTACACATAGGTTTCCAAGTGCGAGCTCTCCGTCATGAAGCTCTGAAGCCATGATCATAAGCGGGGACGATGGAATAAGGTGCATATTTCCACCCAACCATATAATGGTACCCATAGGTCCCTATGCTAGGAAGATAATGTATGGTTACCTAGACACCAATCTGCAACCCTGAACACTAGTACACTTAACAAACTATTGGTTACATTGCTTCCAGATTTAGACAATTGAATGTTCTACATACACAAGGTTAGCTGTTATTTGGGGTGGAGTGTCCCTGTGTACCAAGGTTATCGGTGTTTCTTCTACAGTTAGGCCCCGACATGGGTTGCCTACAGCCTCTTACGAAACCGACCCCATTACTAAGTTATTGTGAGGAATCGAATGTCTTTTGAAAAAACAAAGACACTTGGGTTGGCATTTCGGGCCTTCTCATCTTAAGCAAGGCTGAGTAACTCAAAATTCGATAAGTGAGGCATAGCATCTTGTTAAAGTTTTAAATCTAACTACTGTGTTATTTAGTTGTCACTGACTTCCTAACTCTTTGTAAGTTACCCTGACACCACTTTGTGTGTCGGCCCTTACAAAAAGCCACTCCCCTAAACATAACAAGGATATACTATGTTTTCCTGACTAGGGTTTACAAAGTGCACAAAGTTCATCACATATAAACAATTGACCCACATCGATTATTAAAACTTTTATCAAAATCCAGGTATCAAAACACCATATTTAACACATGCACAACCCAAGTCAACTCAAGATATACATTTGAACAATAATACCCCCTTACTAAACAAATCATACTGGAAGACTTATTCGACTATAATTTTTCCTAATTTTCCCAAAAAGAACACATATAAAAGCAAATCAAGAAAACATATGTCTATTATTTGGATTTACTAAATCCAGTCATTCAAAAGAATTAACATAAAAATTATAGCAATTAGATTATAATTCTTTTCTCCAATGACTAAAGAAATATCATTTAATTCTAATTTAAACTTTTACAACTACGCTTATCAATATCTATAATTTCCCTTTTCAATCTTTCAATTATAAATCTAATTAATATTATTACTATCACATATTTATAAGAGAAAAGTTTCTTATTTCATACTAAATTAAAT
>VDFB02373842.1:0-32424 GCA_007258455.2 Sequoia sempervirens
TCATAGTTCTAAAGTTGAGCAAGGAATATTGCAACACCAATGTGGATCCGACCATGTTTAAGAGTTTGGTTGGAAATTTAATGTATTTAACTGCTACTAGGCCTAATATAATGCAGTGTGAGTCTTATTTCCTGGTTTATGGAGATTCCATGGGACACCCATTGGAAATCAGGTAAAAGAATCCTAAGGTATGTGAATTCCACCAAAGGAAATGGCATTTTGTACATAGCAAAATTTTTTTTGGGCTGGTTGGATATACAGACAATGATTGGGCAGGAAGTTTGGATGATAGGAAGATCACATCGGGCTATGTGTTTCATTTGGGATTGGGAGTCATTTCATTGGCTTCCAAGAAACAACCCATAGTTTCTCTATCTACAACAAAGACTGGGTATATAACAACAAATGCAACAATATATCGAGCTATTTGGCTGAAAAGAATCTTGGCATATTTGAAAGAAGAACAAGAGGATAGAACAATAGTCTTTTGTGACAATGTTTCATGGAAGAATTAAGCACATTGAAATTAGGTATCATTTTATTAGAGATTTGGTTGAGAATGGTGAAATTAAAATGACATTTTGCAAGTCTGAGCAGTAGCTAGCAGACATATTCACCAAGCCTTTGAGCAAGGACAGTTTCGAGTGCCTAAGGAGCAGATTGGGCATTGTTGATTTGGATCAATATTGATCCTGTTCGTTGGCTTAGGACCAAGGGGGAGTGTTGGAAAATTGAATGCTCCTAAGCCTCTTCCCATTGCTAGCTACCTATTAGGGGCATTTGATGCCTACAGCTAAAAGATTGTTTTTAGGGATTGATTTCCCCATTTGCTCCTAGTGTGGAGAAGGCTGCAAAAGAAGTTAATGAAGTAGGAATTTTTGAATTCCCAATTTACTCTGAGCAACAACCATCTAAAAGAGAATGTTTTCTGTGTGCGATCCTAGAAGCTCCTGAACAATAGCAGTTATTTGTTTTATGTGTGAGCAGTGATTGCTCCTGAAGAGCTATGTGTAGCTCCTGCTAGTGAGCTCCTAGCAGCTCCTGAAGTTGTCTATTTTTTGGTTGAACAGTTAATGATGTTGTTAGCAAATTGTAGTTCGTAGTATAGAGTTTTTTTTCTTTAGTTTTTGTTCAATCTTTTTATGTATTTCCATTTCTAGTATATTGAATACAAAAAGGAAAACATTACATGCCCAAATTTGTCTCCTGTGACTTTTGCTTCCACATTTTGATTTGTGTATTTCCAGTTTGATTGGAAAATAGAGCAACAACTCTGTGTTGTTTTTTTTGTGCGTTTAGAAATCCTTGACATCACCAATCCTCTGATCTCTACTTTGTTCACAAACCTGCAATGACTGGTAATGCGTTCCTAATGGTACACTCGGTCCTCAATGGTAGATATTAAGAAGACCAATATCAAATGAACCAAGTGGGATGGTGTAGCTCTTCTCACAGCTCCAATCAGTCAATGGGGACCCGTAATCAGTGATTTTTGTCAGATCTATTGTGTAATCTTGATTGTTCAACTTGGAAAATATTTCAAGGATCTCAGACATTAATAGAACACTATGTGAATTGACCAAATGAGGTAGGATTTTTGTCCTAATCTCAGCTCTCGCAATCAAGGGATGTTGTCCTTGAATGCTTTCTTATCCACTGAACAATCAGTAAAAATCATAGAACTCGAGTGCTCAAAAATGACAATCAATTTTGAAAATACCTTCCACATTTTAGGTCCTGTGAGCCCAAAGTTGGCACCCAGATTTGAGTTTACTTATTATATATTTTATTTTATGTTTTATTATTATCATTATATATAATATATTTTATTTAATAATTTATATATATTTTAGCATTGAAAACACTTTTAGTTAATGACATTGTGGTGTTATGGTTGGCTGGAGGAAATGGACGATACATGTTAATTTTCCTATCTGGAGGAAAAGATGACCATGAAGTATCCATTGGACATCATTGAAATCTCTGTAGACCCAAAGACATTCTACTTCTAGTGGACCCAAGTCTGTAATGTTTTCAGTCCTAGAAATGTCTCCATGAATCAACAAATCAAGTCTCAGATCTAGAGAATCTTCACTTCTCTTGAACCCAAGTTTGTAATGCCTTTTGTCTTAGAAATACCCCCACGAATCTGGAAATAAGGTACCGCCCTTTAGGAGCCACATAATCTCTTCCATTTCATCCATGGTGATGGAAACCTTACACTAAGCAACCACTTTCCTTCGTGGTGGGAAAATTATGCCTTTGGACAGTCCTAGGAGCATGGTACTGAAGGAAACAATTAAGTCTTCTTTGCGGATCTCATTTGGTTCATTAAAAAAAAAAATTATTACAATTTTATTTGGAGTTTTTGAGTGAGAGGCTTGTGAGGAGGTCATGGCATCCTCCAAGAGTGCTACTCTTTGGGTCTGTCAGCCTTTGGCTGGTTGGGATTCAAAATTTTGCTAGTTTGGCTGTAAGGAAAAGGCCAGTATGGTGGAGATGATCTTGGATGTTGTAGGTGGAAGCTTAATTCGGTGTGCTTTTGATTATAGTTGTATTCTAAATCTGTCAAAGGTTTTGAGTGTGAAATATATTTTTAATGTTTCAAATATTCAGATTGATTTAACCAAAATACCTTTCAATATGGTCTACTGTTGGTTAAACTAATATTGATTCTAATATCTAGAGCATGATGGGCTTGGCCTGATATTTATGGAACATATAGATGCTTATATGTTTGATTGTCTTTAAGTTTATGACTACTGCATTTAATGATCAGCTCAGTTACACTTATTTTAGTTGTTCCAATTAGAAAAGGCTTACATGCCTAGCCTGACATTTATTGGAATATACACATTTTTTACTCTTTTAGATTCTGATAAGCTACATTCTTCGATCAAATCACATTCTAGCTCTAATAGGAAAAGCCGAAAAGGTGAAAAGGCTAACATTATTCTTGTCAAATCTGTAAATAGTTTTTTTTTGACACAAGATCACTTTCTATATGATACATGGGAAGGCAGTACTACAATAATTTTCTATTCACAATATTTATGCTTCCCCTCAATCAAATTTAATGGTGTATGAATTGTAAATGACATGCCTCATGGAGTAATTCAACTTTATAATGCACTTTTGTAGTGGAGTACATATAGTAATAATGATTATTTTATTCTTTATAACATATGTTTCTCAAGTTGTCTTTTCCTTTTCTTGGACTGGGAAGAACTCTAAACACCTATATCTTGGAATAAATGCCACCTTACTTGTGGTCGATTACCATTGGCTTTTATATATGTATCTGAATTGGGAATTTGGAAATGATAACTATACTTTTAAAGCTCCTCACACATCTATAGAGCCTTCAGCGTGGGTTGTAGACTGGAAAATTTGAATTTTTCAATTGGAAAATAAGTGCTTCCTTGCCATTTCCAATTGATTCTCTTCAAAAGTTAAGGTGGAAGTTCAACTCTAGTCATAACTTCTAATGATACATTGGAATTGAAGATTGGACATGAGTTTGAAATTCGGGTATGAATCTCTATGTTTTTCTATTGCTTAACTTGGATTATGTTAGGGATCCAAATTAATAGGTTTGTTTATATGTTGCAGTTAAAGAAAACTGCTGATATTTGTGTTTTGTATGATCTAGAATGGAACCAGAGGCCCTAAGAGTTGTACTTTGAAGAGTTCTTTGATTTGTTTTTGCATATAAAATTGCACTTTTATGGAGTCTCGGCCATTAATGTTACAAGATGATGGAAGCCTCACAAAATACAAATGTTGACTGTTAGAATATCAAGGTTCATGTACCATATTTAATATTATCAGGTTTTATTCATCATATATGTCAGTTTTAGATTCTATAACGAATTGCTTGCTTTGAAGTTAGTTTTGAACTTTCACTATCTATGAAATAGGAAATTTTAAGGTTGTTCAAAGAATAGCAGTCAAGGATAGCAGTAACTATTAAATTTTGTTTCTTTACAAGCAATTTCACTTGCTTCAGTCGTGTTTTAATCTGTTCCCTCCCGAGTCAAAGATTACTCTCAAGTTTGTCCATATGCTGGCGTACATGATTAAATTTAGTAAAAAATTGTGTGATAGTCCATGGTGGTAAAGAATAACATGTGACATGGCCTTAAAAAAAGCAATATGTGCAGTTCTGTAGAAATAAGCACTCACAAACACCACCTCACAAAATAAAAATTTGAATTTTGATGACTTTTTCAATAGTTGGTCCTTCTTAATAAACTTAGGTGTATGGTTGGAGAAACAAAATAAATTAATATTATTAATCTAGAAAATGTAAGAAATTTTGTTACCCTTATAAAATGAAATCTTGTGACCTACTTGCTTTAGTTATCTTCTATTCAAAAACTATTCAAAAAGATCATTTCAACATATTTAATATCAAAACTTATAGTTGTATATATAAAGGCTACTTTCCCAACTAAGTAACTATAAGGAGAAAAGAGTTGAATCAAATATTTTGGACAATCACATTTTTTTTTTGTTCGATGTTGGTTTGACCAATTAAAAGCACAATCAATTGAAAAGATCAATTGCTTAAGCCATCTATGGAAATCATATGAAGATTGAGAGATTTTTTTCATTGTACACATCAAATGAAGAAAATATAGTTGATGATTGAAATTTTTCTCTCTACAATATTGACAACCAACTACTAAATTGATGACAAATTGATCAATGTGATAAGCTCATTTTGAAAAAAAAAATCCTTCCCTATTAGTTGAGGCATTAATCAACTCAATGGTTAGGTTGAATCCCTAACTTATTGGTTGTTGACCTTTTGCCATGGTGATGTATTTTCCAAGATATGTATATAGGCCCAATCTTCTTGGGTGTCCCATTGAGAGGACATGACAACACTTTCTCACTATAGTAATTTTAAATGCACATAGTACCATCTTAGTTTCATCCTACAAGTACCCCTTTGTGCTTGTAAATTGCAAAGTTATTTGCTATTATTTTATTTTTTGTGTTTTTCCTTTAATAATTAATATTATTTATATTGCTTATTCATGCTTTCACACCATTTCTTGTAGGGCAAGGCTCTAGGGGACTAATAGGTGTCTAACATTAGAAACCCTATGAATATTATCGTTAATCTATACATGGAAGGATTATCCATGTATGTGTTATGTGACTTTTTCCCCAAAAGTAGAGAAAGTTATGGAATAATCCTTTTTAAAATTAAAAGGGAGGTAGAAAAATAATATTATGATCCTTTGGTTAAAGCATTGTGTTGATCATTCTTCTTCTGAACCAACACTTGCATAGAGTGCACTAGTGCACTATGTTATGAAATGAATTGTTTCCTCTTAGATTGTTCCATAGTGAGAGGCAATACCACTAACATCTTCTTAAGGTGAGAGTGATTTTTCCAAGTGTTGTGATTCAAATAAGTATTGAAAATCATTGATTCTAAATATATTGAGAATAATTAAAAATATGATTTTGGTGTTAATCTACATGAATTATATAGATGTGTTATTGAATTTAATATGTTAATTATTTACTTTAGAATCCTTGTCTAGTTATTACATATTATAGTTTAAATTGGTTATTTTATATTAGTTAATGACATCATTTTTAACACATCTTGTAGATTATCTTAATTCTTATACTCAATCTATTAAATATGTTGCTAATAATTAAATAACTTTGGGAGAATAGTGACATTACATTTGGTATCAGAGCCAAGATGAGATTTAAAATTGCATAGTCAAGATAGGATTGTGTGAATAACTTGATGATTAATATGAGTTATTGACCAACTTAAGGTTAAAACAAATATGTTTAATGTTATAAAGTTTTCACTTGAACCATCCTTGCTAATAATATAATGTTTATAAAAGATATGAACTAAAGAGGTTCAAAAAATTAGTATATATAATAATACAAAATAAATATATGTAAAATATAATTATATATAGATTTGCATAGCTATGAATAGATAGAATATAGTACAAAAAATTAATTATAATATATGAACAATGTGATAAATTCTATATGTGTCAAATGGTATGAGCAATAGAATGTAACCTTATGTAGTGTGAGGTCATGTCTCTTCATGAAAATCCCCGATAATATGGAAACTAAGTGTATTTCCTCCCATTTCAAAATATTTTTACTTTTAAATGTTGTCCTTCAAAATTTTGCACCCCTTTAGCTATATACGATTACTTCCTTTGAGTTTTGATATGCTAGAAGAAAATGTACTTATAGAAAAGAAATTTTGGGTCGCCCTTTTTGACAAGATGCATGTCAAGAAAAAGGCTACTCAACTACCAAGTGTTAGAATGGAGCCATGAAAATCCATGTTTCACTTGCTACTGTTGTTGCTTTAGGGTGACAAACATGGTAGGCACCAAAAGGCTTGTTCTTAAGTAAGATCACTAGGATATTATTTCAAGATTCATCTATGGTTAAGGAGGCTATGCTAAATTTTATGGAAGAACCTATCCATTGTTGTTGATAGTATTTTTTTGGTTATTCCAATGTAGGTTAAATGATCGATATGGCTTGAGAAGTCACGACAAATGACAAAATGACCACACATTCAAGAATAATACCAATATCCATATGTATATATATGTGTGCACACACAAACACATATATACACATACATAATATATATATATATACATACATACATATATTTATATACGTATAGATATGTATATACATATATGTATATATGTATGTATTTATGTACATACATAAATACATACATATCTATACGTATATACATATATGTATACACACACACACATATATATGTATGTATGTATGTATGTATGTATGTATGTAAATGGGTATTGGTATTATTCTTGAATGTGTGGCCATTTCATCATTCATTGTGACTTCTCAAGCCATATCCATCATCTTAGACCTGTCATCATAAAATAGTAGTAACCCTAGCATTTGAGGAAAGAATAAAATCTTATTTGAGTATATTGGGAATGCATACTTCTATTTCCCTTCAATCTTCCTTTGTGAAGGTTCTATCTTAGAGTAATCTTCTCCTCAACTAGAACTCACCTCTGTCACTGTATATCATCTACAACTCTTGTATTAGTGGATATTTGTTAAAGATATGTCACCCTCTTCTTGGCACCTCTACTCTCCCTTCAAATGCATCCCCCAAATGAAAAAAAGGGTCATAATATTCTTGATATGGTCTCATTTTGAATTGAATCTATTTCCTTCCCAACATAAATTTCATTAGCGGCTCCACGACATGAGGAAAAAGGAATAATAAGGTCATTTAAGCCCAATATAGCAACAATCCTTTTAAGGAAATAACCCAAACTCAAAATCTTCAAAAATAGTAAACAAGATTATTGCTACTATCAAGCCATGTGACCAATTCATATCACAACTTTTTTCATCAATGAGGTATACCATATAAATTAATATGACATATTATTGTAGTGCCATTTTTATTAGAGCATAATAATCTGATCTTCCTATCTCTAAAATTCAGTGTATGCTTTCAAATATTAACCAACTCATGGAACATATTTTTATCCTAGATCTTGCTATTAATGGAATTAATTTAACAATACCAACAACTAACTTTGATAATTTATGACTTTAAATGAGTAATGAAGTTTTTTTTCTCTTTTTTATTCTTATGATTTGTATATTTTTCCATACAAAAGAAAAAATTGTGTTGAGCCATTCTTTGATAGATATGGTTGAAAGTTGCTTCAATATAATCATATCTTCTACAATAGCTTATTATAACAATTTTGTATGCTAATTTATTAAAACTTGATAACTCCTAGATTACAAATTTATATTTGATGCTTTATAGTTTTTAATAGGGGCAGGTGCATGAAGTTGGGTTACACTTTTGTGGCCAACTTCAATTTTTTTTTGGAAATGACATAACGTGAGCACGTTATAACGTGCTCGCGTTATTTCATTTTAAAAGCAAAAGAAAAGTGAAAGTTATTCATTTTCTCTTTTCTATTTTTTTGCTTTGCCTGCAGCCAAAAACCCTCATTTCCCTGCTTGCGTTCTAGGAGGAATTATTCAAAATTGATCAACAATAGTTGCTTTTAGTTCACAAAGATGGTGCCATGACAATGAAGAGGTGCAGGAGGTAAGTATTGTTTGCTATTTTTTTTGAATTTCTTAGTTTCAAGTTGATTTTGTTTGTTTTAGGTTAGATTTGATTGTTTTTTTTTTTATTTGTAGGAGATGCAAATAATCTTGAAAATCCTCAACAAGAAGAATAGGAAAATCCTCCTCAACAAAATCAGCCCCCCCCACCAATCACTCAACACCCTCTTGGCACTCAACAAAATTTGAAGAGTGAAATTGAAAACAACAAAAAAAAAATTGAGGATCTTATCAGTAGGTTGAGTGATCCAAATGCTTCAACTGTAGAAAGAATGACACTAGCAAATTCAATGAAAGAGATGTTAAAAAATTTAGATTCAATAACCCAACAAATAATGGGATAGAAAGATAGGAGGCATTGTAGCTAAGGAATATTATGCAGATAAACTATCATATAAACAATTAAAAGATTTAAAGATTACTAAAGATGATTTGTGCTCTCTATTCACTGACCCTATAACAAATCAAAATCTTAGCCTCAATGCGAAGAGGTTTCCTATTCATTGGTGCCACCACCAAGAGATTAGGAACTGTTTTTATGATAGGTGGTACTTGGTCTTTGATTACCCACCAATCAATAATTGTGAAGTCCCCCAATATTTTCTTAAGAAACTATACAGTGAGTTCATATTGAACCAAATCCCAAATTATTTTGAGATGAGGGAGTTCCAAGGGAGAGGTGGGGGGTCGGCTCAGGATAGGCCTAGTGCATAGTCGGATCCTACATGACAAGGGAGATGACCTCTCGCTAGCCCGCCTCATGAGCACATTTTTATGCCCACCATTGCGAAGGAGAGTGTTGATGTAGAGACATTGCAGGCGATCAACACTTTGACCCGAAGTGTCATCCATCATACTAGCCCTATTGTACAACACCATCTAGGGGAGTCTTCAGGTGGTGGCCTTCAAACCCATTTGTGTCAATCTTGCGGGGTGACTTGTTCATATGACCCCACTGGCACTCAGGAGGCTACTACACAGGATTTGTATGCTACTATGCAGGATCCGTATGTTGCTACATAGGATCTATATGTTGCTATGGGGATGGAGAGGATGACTAAAATTTTGCATCGTGCATATGGCATTGATAGTCAGGTAAAATTCAGCATGTTCATTGAATTTAATTTATTAAATTTTGATTCTGAAATGCATGATTAGCTAATTTAGTTTTATTATTTTAATTAAATTGCAAGGTCATAGTGTTGAGACTAGAAACATTGGTCCTCCACCTACTTATTTCTACAGTACATCTATCAGTGGGGTGTGTAACTAGTAAACAATTATAAATTTATTACATGTTAATAGCATTGTTTTACGGATGGTATTTTAATACATGTGATTTTGGATGTTGAACAGGCTAATATTGGTGGTTTCAAGAAAACACCTCCTAGTGCCAATGGATTCACTCAAACGTACACAGAGGTAATAGAATAAAGAGAACTTAACTAATGAATTCTACTTAATAGATTTGTGTAGTTTGTATTCATATTGTTGGTTACGTTGCATTACACATCATTCAAACTCAAAGCATTACTTCAAATTCCATAACTAATAACTAGATGTTGATAGATGAAAAAATTTCAACTGTACAATATAGTTGTTTAGAAAGTCAACATAAGTAGCACGATGCAATTACTTCACATGGAGGAATGTGCTTGCAAAGGTGCACCACCATGACAAATTATGGATGCTTGGAAAAAATCTATGAAACCATAATAGTAAGCAATAGCATAGACAAGGCAATTAGTGATGCAAAGCATATCAAAACACTCAATCATCAGGGTACATCTGATGCAAAGCATCCAAAAAACACCATCAACATCATTTCTTCAAGGGATTTCAATCCCAAATAGAATTAGGAGAAGATCAAATATAATTTCATCAGAAATCTACTTTTCATTCTTGACCAAAATCCACTCAAATTCTCTTAGCCATTCCATAGGCCATCATTCATCATTCCACTAATCAGTATTCCAATTGATTTATTCAAAGAAAAAACCATATTAAAGAAAACTTTGACTTAATCAATTAGATTCACATCATTCTCAACCACCATAAAAAAAACATAGACTTGATTATTGACACTTGAACAATTCATCCTTTCATTTATTCACCAAGGAAAAAAATCAATTAAACCATACCTCACTATTATCAATCCATTATCAAGCATTGTACTCACCATATTTTGACTACAACAGTCTATTTACAGGTTACAAACTCCTACTACAATAGAATCTTGATTATCATCTTGTGGTTAATCACCAATTTGTTCAAAAGGATTCATAATAGTCACCCATCCAACCATCAAAGTCACCAAACCTGTCTTATACACCTTAACCAAATTTAGTAACATCAATCATATCGTTATTTCGATAGTAACCAAGCACTCAATCATATCACAAAAGCTTTGAAATGATACAAGTCATAAATGTTGAAGATAGGAGAGATTGCCACCCTAGGAGGTAGCTCTATTTCATAAGCATTTTGTCCAAACTTGTAGACCACCTTGCAAGGTCCTATATTCTTCATCATGAGTTTGGTATACTTTCCTTTTGGAAGTCTCTCCTTCTTCAAGTGTACCATCACCAAGTCTCCAACCTTGAATTGTACATTCCTCTTCTTTAAATCTTCCTTTTCCTTATACTTCTCAACATTCTTTTGAAGGGTTTCCTTCACTTGTTGATGAATATCCCTAATTGTAACAACAAAGTCCTCACCTTGAGCACTTCTCCTAGCAACTCCTTGTAGATCTCTTAGTTCATAGACCCCTCTAGGTTGCATGCCATAGACTACCTCAAAAGGGCTTCTAGCAATGCTCCTATTCATGGAGTCATTATATGCAAATTTAGCCTGAGGTAAAATCAGATCCCAAGCTTGTCCATGCTCCTTGGTAAGGAATCTTAAGAGGTTTCTCAATGATCTATTCACCACTTCAGTTCATCCAACCATTTGTGGATGGTATGCTGAACTAAAGGACACATTTTTTCCTTGAGTTTCTTCCACAAGGTCCTTCGAAAGTGACCAATGAATTTAGAATCCCTATCAGAAACAATGCTTAAAGGCAGCCCATGTATCCTAACAACCTCCTTAAAGAAGATATCCTTCAATGCTTCAACCCCCATGCTTTGGATTTGGATCTCTTACACTACAAGTTCCCTTCTACTGAGAGCATCTTCCACCTTATTTTCTTGGCCCTTCTTATGATTTATTGTGAAAGTATAGGCTTACAAAGACTCTACCCACTTCATGTACCTATGATTGAGTTTGTCTTGTGCATTCAAAAAAGTCAAGGAATGATTATCAGTATAAACAACAAATTATTTAGGTAACAAGTAGTGCCTCCACTTTTTGAGGGCTTGGACCATAGCATACAATTCCAAATCATAGGAAGAATACTTCCTCTTTGCTTCATTCAGCCTCTCACTATAAAATGCAACCGGTCTCCCTCTTTGGCTCAAAATAGCCCCTATTGCTTGATTGCTAGCATCACACTCAATGGTAAAAACTTTATCAAAATCATGGAGAACAATTATAGGCTTTTGTGCTACTCTCATTTTCAGATATTAAAACCCTTTATCAGCCTCATTGTTCCAATAAAACTTACCTTTGCTACCTCCTTTGATGGTGTCCAAGATTGGTGCACAAATTTGGCTAAATTTCTTGATTAGCTTTCTATAAAATCTTTCAAGTCCATGGAAGCTTCTCACATCTCCCATGGATTTTGGTGTTGGCCTTAAGTAAGAATAGCATGCACCTTTGAAGGATCCATCTTCAAACTTCCCTTGGAGATGAAAAAACCTAGGTAGACTAGCTCTTCCTTCATGAATTCACACTTTTGCATGTTGATCAACAACTTCTTCTCTTGTAACCTCCCAAGGTGCTTCAAATGTTCTTCTTTAGACCTGCTAAACACAAGGATGTCATCTAAAAAAACTACAACAAACTTTCCAATGAAAGGTCTCAATACCTCATTCATAAGGAGCATAAATGTACTAGGGGCATTTGATAACCCAAAGGGAATCACCGGCCAATCATAGATCCCTTCATTAGTTTTAAAAGCTATCTTCTATTCATCCCCCTCTCTGATCCTTATCTAATGGTACCCACTCTTTATATCAATCTTGGAAAAGTAAGATGCTTCTGATAGACAATCCATGAGGTCCTCCATTCTTGGCATCGAGAACCTATATCTAATTGCACAATGCTATTAATGGCTCTTGAATCAATGCAAAGCGTCCAATTCCCATCCTTCCTTGGTGCTAGGATAGTAGGAATAGCACATGGGCTCAAAATATTCCTCACTAGCCCTTTATCCATAAACTCTTTCCCTTGTCTTGCAATCTCCTCATTTTGAGCAGGTGTCATCTTGTATGCAACCTTATTGGGCAATGTAGCCCCTGGAATCAGATCAATATGGTGGCTTATATCCCTAATGGGAGGTAGGGAACTAGGTAATTCATTCACCATTATGTCCTTGCACCTTTCCAACAACTCTTAGACTTTGTTTGGCGCATCTTCCTTATTCTTTGTGAGAAGATCTGCTTCACTTTTTGGCTTCATAATCAGGAAGAATCCTCTTCCTCCTCCTTCATTCAAGGTCTTCATGAACTCCTTCTCACCCACCATAAAAACACTAGGCCCTTCATGCTTTTCCTTGTCTTCTTCTAGGAGAGGTGAAAGGTTGTAAGTCTTCCCATCCTTCACAATGGAGTATGTGTTCTTCTCCCCATCATGCTTGGTCTTCCTATCAAACTGCCAAGGCCTACCAAAAATATATAGCTTAATACTTGTACTCAAAATTTTGTTCATTAGATCTCATACATTATAAGTCATGACGTGGATCTCACTATTGTAACTTTTTTTTGATTGAATAATTTGTTGTTTTATTTTCAGATGTTGATTATGGGAACACCTCCAAATGTTACAAGGGTAATGGATATTGGTGTTTCATCCGCTATACAATCTTCCATGGCTCTGATAGAGGAGGTATGAGGAAAATTACTAAATTTCAATTTACATTTGTTGTTATAGATGTTAGTTCTAATGAAAAATCAAACCATTATTGATTCATAGTTTAATTCCTATTTGGATAGTTTATACAAGGCTTGAGCACGCCTGAGCATTGGCATGCAAATATTTCCATCGTGGAGAGTGATCATGAGATGGTAGTAAGTGATTATTTTGTTAAATATATCATTTCTTATAATATATTTTCTATATATTAATTTCTTTACTTCTTATTGTAGGGTATGTGTAGGATCATGGTGGGCCAAAAAGTGGTAATGAGGAAAAAAACACGTCTTTCATCGACCCAAAAATGCGAAAATATGGTGTTGACTTTTTGTAGGCTTGGGTGTCAGTACACACCACCAAAGCAAACACCAATCCTAGTTTTCCATATCGGATATCCGATTTGGAAAAAGTATATATATATAAAATTTGTTGTTTTAAAATCATTTGACAGTCAACAACCCATGGGCGCACAGTGAGGAGGTTCTTCGTTCAACGGATATCCGATTTTGCCAATATCCGATTTGAAAAGGTAAGATTTTAGATTTTTATTTGCTTTGATTCAATTTTGAATTAGATTTGGATAATTTCAATTAGTTTTTTGTGGATTTTTTTTAAAAATAGGGTTTTTGATTGAATTTTTATGAAAAATTTGAGTTTAGAATGGATTTTGATTAAAAAAAATGAATGTTTTTTGTGGATTTTTTCAAAATAGGGTTTTTGATTGAATTTTATGAAAAAATTGAGTTTAGAATGGATTTTGATTAAAAAATGAATGTTTTGTGGATTTTTTTCAAAATAGGGTTTTGATTGAATTTTTATGAAACAATTGAGTTTAGAATGGATTTTGATAAAAAAAAATGAATGTTTTTTAATATGGATTTTGATTTAAAAATAGTGTTGCTTATGTATTTGTATTTAAAATTAGAGAATTTTATAGATTTTTGTTAAAAAGTAGGGTTTCTTTTGGAATTTTTTTAAAAACTAGGGTATTTTATAATATTTTCATTTATATTGTCTAATTTTAATTAGATTAATTTTTTAAAACTTTAATCAGGCATTATGGCTACTAAGAATGAGAATGCACAAATTCCACCAGTTGAGAATGAAAATCTACCAGTTGAGAATGAAAATCCACCAGTTGAGAATCAAAAGGCAGAGATGGAAAATGCTCCACCACCTCCGCAACCATCAATTGAAGACTTAATTCATGAAAAATTGGAGCAATTGAGGGGAATTTTTTACGTTTATAAGAAAATACCTTGATTATCCCATATGTCCACCACATTGAAAAGAATAATTACAAATGTAGAAACCCTCTCCACCTAACATAATACCTTTCATTCGTGGTGAGAAACCATGAGGGAATATTATGCATGTGGATTGTCTTATGAAAATGTGAAATATCTCCAAATAACAAAATCCCACATAGCCTCTTTATTTATTAGCCCCTGCACTGGTTTTTCAGTTAATGTTAACAAACCAAAACTTTCTATAAAATGGTGCACACATAGGGGTATAGTAGATAACTTTTGGGATCATTGGTGTATGGTTTTTGATAAACCACCCAACAATAATCTTTATGTACCTTTTTACTTTATTAAAAAATTATATGTTGAGTTTTTGTTAGGGCATCATGTCAATTACTTTGACATTAAACCCTTCTAGGGCGTTGGTGGAGGTATGCCCTAGGATAGGCTAGGGGTAGTTAGAGTAGTTAGGCGCCCACATGATCCCCATTCTCCCCTTCCTCCACCACCTCCAGTACAACATCCAGATATTGTGGAGGATGCAACCACACAAACTATCCAGACCATTCACTCTTTGAGTAGTCTTTTGGTTTCCCATGCTTCTTCAGTAGCTCAGCCACATTCTGGTGATGTTGGCAATGGATCTAGTGTTGCTGCATCAGCCTCCTTGGGTCCATATATTTGTGTGCCACATATTTGCAATATGTTCCAATAGATATGCTTGGGTCCTATTGTATAGCCTGTCGAGCATCCATTAGACACTTCTGATTATGACATCCAGGATGTGGAGATTATAGTAGATCACACATAGGGGAGTGGAGCACACCCTATAGAGTCCTCTCCTATTAGAGAGGTGAACATTGGAATAGTTACACTTGGGTAACATTTAAGGTGTAAATTCATAACTTGCATTTTTTTTAATGAATATTAACAAGAGATAGTATCAAGTACTTATATTTATTTGCATGGTCTATTTAATAGTTAATATCTAAGGCAGAGCTCACATAGGTAATTGATAGCTCCCTTAGGGCCATTTCATTTGGCCTCGACACGCACACAGTATGTATTTTTTCACTCACTCATTTACACTTTTTTACTATATATACTTGCTTGTCATTTGAATTGTCATTAATGAAATTATATATTAACTTATATGTTTATCTTATTATCTGCTTGTAGGAAACACCTAGTGTGAGTGAGGTGTGATGCTCTCTAGACTATGGAGGCACAATGTTAGATAAGAGAAAGGTAATTGAACTCAAATTTTATTGAATTAAGATTTATAAGATCTTTTATTGATTATGCATACATTGAAATAGATTCATATTTTCATATGTACTTGTCATTTTTATGTACAAGCAATTGTGAGCTGTACATCATTATTGATAAGTGTCACAACACCTAAAGGAGTAGGTATTCAAACACTTCAAGTGTCGAAACACCTCAAGGAGGAGGTGTCAAAACACCTAAAAGAGATATAGAAAAAGATCATCCTAAAGAGGTATGTGTTTATTTTATTTTGTGCTTGGTAAATATGTTCCTATTACCGACTATTCTATGCTAACTTGGATCAATTTTATGTTTTTGTTCACATATATAGATTGATGTTACAAAAGTTCATTTGGTAGTTATTTGAGAGGGGTATATTCTTGGACTCCCGACCCTTCGAAGAGACGTATATTTTATGTAATCAAGATTTCAATTTTACAATTCAATTATAATTCAATGTATATTGATTTTTATGTTAATTATTCGATTTTAAATTATATAGTATAACTAATCTCAATTTTGGTTTGAATTTTTCTTGTGCAGCTACCTTCAGAGCCAACGAGTGCTTCAAAGAGGCTCCATTTTGATGATCCACCAGTAGTTTAGGATGAGATAGAAATTTTGGCATGTAAATTTTGAATATATACCGAGATGGCATATGCCACATATTGTAAAACTTTTTTTGAGTTGGCATTGATGCCATTTTTGTTTATGGACATACACTTGATTATTGGATAATTTGATATATAGAAGTTGACAATTGAAATTTAATTTCCTCCTCATGTGCATGATTAAACTCTTTGAAAATTTAGTCAAGTGAGCAATGGTTAAATATCAATGTACAATAGCATAAAAGGAATTGTTAAATATTATGTAGTTTATATTCATATTGTTGATTACATTGCATTGCACATATTTCAAACTCAAATCATTACTTCACATTGCATAAGTAACAACTAGATGCTGATAGATGAAAAAATTTCAATAACAATATAGTTTTTACAAAGTCAACCTAAGAAGTTATGAAATTACTTCACATTACATAACTAATAACTAGGAGCAGCTATCAATTGCATTAGCTTGTTATGGAATTTTATGAGACCACATTTCCTTGAGGAAACTTGACACAAAAATCACAAAAAATGAAAAGAAAGCACTCAAACAAACTTTAAAGGGGTCTTAGGCCTGCTGCCCCTTCATTCCACACGCTATGCAACCATTTACTTGTAGTGTAGGGGCCGAACAATGGAGAAAAAATGTAAAAATAATATATGGGTATGTGCAAGATCATCATGGAAACAATAGGCCCTTAAGTGGCAAAAAATTCAAAAAAATCAGAGTTAGGAAACTTGATGTAAAAATTTAAATAATTTATCTATATTATTTCAAAAATATATAAGACTAGAATCTATAGAAAATTAAATGTAGTTTCTAAACTAGTAGAGTTTTTTTTTAAAAAAATCTATTTGGTGAAAATTTGAAATTTCAATGCAGTAGTACTTAAATTTCAGGGGAAAAATAAGAAGTGGGTGTCTGTCTTACCACCCTAATGACAATAAAATGATAATATTTTTTATAATATTTTGGACATAAGTAGAGGACTCATATCCGGATGTGATGCATTTTTTTTTGTAATTTTTTTCCAAGTAAATAATTAATTATGAATTTTTTATTACAACTTTTAAAAATATAAAAACTCGTATGTCTAACCACCTTTACTTGGTCAAAAATTTATGAAATTTATTTTTTCTTTTTTTAATTCTATAGTATGTGAATCATAGAATGTGATGCATGTTTTGGATTCAAAAAATGCGATACCGTTTGAAAGCTATAGATGTTTTTCAATCAGCCTATCAATCAGGACTTAAGTCGTAATTCAAATAGAAAATAAATAATAATTATTTATTAAATTCAAAGTAAAACATAATTTATATTGGTGGAAAGCTAAGAATCTCCTTTAAAAACCCTTTTCATTTCATCAATTTTAGGTAAAAAAAATTTGTCAACTACATACCCTACAAATACCCATCATAACTCCACTTTTTGGCCCATCATGATCCTATATATATATATATGTATATATATATATATATATATACAGCCTAGAAGCATAAATTACAATTAGAATATCACATAACATCGTATAAACAAAAAAAACACTATAAACTTGAATGTCATTTAAAACATGCATGATAAATATTCATCGTTGAAACTTGAATTGTGGTAGCCTGATATACAGAGTCGATTGATGCTAGGGTTCAATTTGTATGATATTGAAAAAATAAGCCAACTTAGTAGAGTTATTAGCATTCTTCAAAAATCATAAGAATTCTTTTAGTACACTAGCCATTTTGACGTCTTCTTGTAGTCTCAAACATTATTTTGTATCATTGTTACATTGGTCTTGAGAGTGATTAAACATTTTAAGTGTATAAACACATACCTTTTTGTATTATCAAGGATACTTTTTGAATCTTCCATGCATTTCTAATCTAAAAGCAAAGGTCTTTTTCCTAATTTGTATGTAGCCATGCTTTTGACATTGTCAAAAAGAGAAAAACTTCCCTAATGATGCAAAGGCATGGAAAAGTAGTTCTAACTCTCCACATGAGAGAAGAGAGATGTTGGAGAGTACATCAAGTCAGTGAGAACCAAAGTGTAATGTGTTTTAGTTTGTATTACTCCTTTGTTTCCCTACAAAAGTGTGATAAATTCTTAGTTCAATGATGTTGAACAATTTTTGAAAAAAGAAAGTTGTGTCATAGTCCACATTCAATCCAACAAGAAAAAATGAAAGCTAAGCCTCTTGGAATGAAAATTCTTGTTTGCAAAACAAATGAATAAGAATGAGGTAGTTAAGGTGTTTGAAGTTATTTAGAGGTCACTTTTAGGGTGCAAGGCTCAAAAGTTCATTTTAAATGCACTCAAACATAATTTAAAGGGATCTCAGGCCTGTTTCCCCCTCATTCCACACACTATGCAGCAATTTACTTGCATTGTAGGGGCTGAACAATGGAGAAAACATGTAAAATTTATATATATGTGTGTGTGTGTGTGTGTACAGCCTAGAAGCATGAATTACAATTAGAATATCACATAACATCATATAAACAAAAAAAAACCATAAGCTTGAATGTCATTTAAAACATGCATGATAAATATTCATCGTTGAAACTTGAATTGTGGTAGCTTGATATATAGAGTCTATTGATGTCAGGGTTCAATTTGTATGATATTGAAAAAATAAGACAACTGAGTAGAGTTATCAACATTCTTCAAAAAATATAAGAATTATTTTAGTACACTCAAGAGTTATCTGATGTCTTCTTACAGTCTCAAAATTTATTTTGTATCATTGTTACATTGGTCTTGAGAGTGGTAGCTTAATATAGGTCCACAATACAAAACCTAGTTTACCTGTGCAGTGTAATAGTGGCATAGGAAGATTTATCTTTGAAAGCAAAAATGAAAGCTTAGCCTCTTGGAATGAAAATGCTTGTTTGTAAAACAAATGAATAAGAATGAGGTAGTTAAGGTGTTGAAGTGATTTAGAGGTCGCTTTTAGAGAAGAGAGATGTTGAAGAGTACATCAAGTCAGTGAGAATCGAAGTGTAACATGTTTTAGTTTGTAGTACTCCTTTGTTTCTCTACAGATGTGTGATAAATTCTTAGTTTAATGATGTTGAACAATTTTTGAAAAAAGAAAGTTGTGTCACGGTCCGCATTAATCCAACAAGAAAAAATGAAAGCTCAACCTCTTGGAATGAAAATGCTTGTTTGCAAAACAAATGAATAAGAATGAGGTAGCTAAGGTGTTTGAAGTTATTTAGAGGTCACTTTTAGGGTGGAAGGCTTAAAAATCCATTTTAAATGCACAAAAAATAATGAAATTACTTCAAACCAAGTTTGTGAAGAAGTTAACTATGTTGCCCACTAGTTTCTCTTAAGAGTCCAAAGTGCTAAGAGGCAGCAATATTTGAAGGGATATTTCTTCGATACCGTGATTCTTATAGACTCTAAATCTGAGGCTATGGGATTTTGTTGGTACCATCTACAAAAGCCTCTCTTGGTTTTTGCTATCTCAGAGGCGTTTTCTCGTGGTGATGAATTTTTAGTGGAGGGAAAAGTTGCTAGATGCAAGTAGTGTAAAGTTGCAAAGTGGTGCAACTTTCATTCCGCAACTCGTATGGTCAAATGGATTGTTCCAACATGTTTGGATGGGTACGTTTACACTAGGGATGGTCCTCTTTTGCAACCAAATACACCAAATCACTCCGAGCTACATGGGACTGAGTGAAATTAGGTGAAAATTTGATGCAAACACAAGGGCACAATCACAAAATCTTTGCAACCTACCTATTTGAGGAATCTAACAAGATTATTCTAACCTCTTTGGAAATTCCAAAACTCCCTTAAAACTTGACAAACAACTAAATACACATTTCCCTCTTTAACCCCCTTAAACCCTTGTAATAGTGAGAAACTAGTTTTTGTCCAATTACTCCACAATTTTCCAAAACACTAGAACAACACATGACTAATTCAAACACCCATATTCAAGTTACACAACATATATGAGAAACAACATAGACTCCTTTGGACCAACATTGACTTCCTATATATTCACCCTTGAACAGGCTACTCAATTAGCCCAAAAAATGAAAAGAAACATACCTTCAAACACCACATAGACCCTTGAAACCTTGGGGCAGAAAATAAATTTCCAAGGAAAAAAATATTCTACAATTGGATTCCATTTGTACGGAACTGTAACCATCAAATCAGAAAACCATTGTTTTTAGTGTAATTCTTGAGGGTTTATTGGATGTAGCACTTCCACAAGATTTCAGACTCTTCCACCACCTTAGACACCTTTATTTAGGCCCCAATATGCTTAGAAAATAAAGAAACTTCTAGTATTGCATAGATTTTTGCAAACCCTAGGGTAAAAACTCTATTTTCAAGTGAAAAAAAACCACCATTTTTAGACATTTAACTCTTCATTTTATTTCAAAACCTAATTCTCCACCCCTTCCACTCTTGAAATGTCATTTCCTAATCCCTAAAAAATCATCCCACTGATTCACATTGGCACATAGTAGGTGGGATGAGATTCAAGCCATTAAAATTGCAAAACTCTTATTCCCATGTTCAGAAACTCGTCTAAAGAAAGTCTGAGTTTTGAGGCACAAAATGAATAAAGAAACCCTCTATTATGAAGTCAGAATAAATTCAAGACATGTAATAATGTTTCTACATAAATTTTTGATACAAAAATGCTTGAATGGCTTGTGCACAGGAAAAAAACACAAGAAAAATAGTAAAATATGAACTGAGCAATTGCAATTTTATTGATTCAAAGAAAAAACCTCCTTCAACCAAACTTGTATCAAGCCCTTGAAGGCCTTAATTACATTGATATTCCTTGGAATCCAACTCCCAATTCCTTTAACCACCAATATTAACTAAATTTTGAAACCTTAATGATTGTTGAAGGCCAAAATACAAACATTTTTCACATTAATATGAATCATAATGAAATGTTTCACTTTTCCACTTCTAACTTTACTAAGACCTCACTTAATGGCTTGAAATAGCATCATTAAATGTTCAAAACACTGTTCTTTCTTGTCCCTAAACAAATTTACTAATTTTTCCTTCAAAGGATACAAAGCAACAACTAGGACAAGTTGGGATGTCCATGTTTTTTTTACCCTAAAACCTAAAAAATCCTCCTAATACATGACCATTAGGACTATTAGACCTCATTAAAGACAAAAAATAAAAATATTAACACTTTAATCATTGAAATGATCCACAATAATTTATTATATATAAATGGGAGATATTACAAAACTTGGTTCAAATGAGCATACCGATAGGAAAGAACCAGGAAGAAAACCTTTGGTTGTAGTTCAATTAAGTACAAAAATAGACCCCTTTACAAAACCTATGAGTTTCCAAAATATAGACCCCTTTACATTTTAAACATACCCTTTATACAATGCCAGAAATTTGACCCATATTTCAAAAAACATCACTGGGTATAGATTATGCCCATACACAATTATGGTCGTTTTACATTGTTTCCAATTTGAGAATTCAAATTTTACAAAATTTTCCTATTAGAGGCATTCAAGGCACAATCTTCAAAAATAGTAGTATGTTCATGATCTGGACTAACAAGCACCTATACAAACCATCAAGGTAGCTTAGAATAACCAATCTATATTATTCTAAATGACAAAATATGATGAGATCGTAATGCAAACTATAAAAGATGCTTAGAATAACCAATCTATATTGTTGTAATCTATTTCATACCTCTCTGAAAGGATCAAAGTTGGCTATTGTTGTAGCAGGTCCATGATCAATCGTGCCAGGAATATTGCAAAAGTGGGAAAATGAGAAATCTATATTGTCACAATAGAAAAGATGCTTATACTAACAAATCTATATTAATCTAAACAACTTGAATGATGATGAATTGGTGATGCAAACTATAAAATATGCTTAGAATAACCAATCTATATTGTTGTAATATGTCACATACCTCTTTGAAAGGATCAAAGTTGGCTGTTATTACAGTAGGTCCATGATCAATCGTGCTAGGAATATCACAAAAGTGGGAAAATGAGAAATCTATATTGTCACAATAGAAAAGATGCTTAGACTAACAAATCTATATTAATCTAAACAACTTGAATGATGATGAATTGGTGATGCAAACTATAAAAGATACTTAGAATAACCAATCTATATTTTTGTAATCTATCGCATACCTCTCTGAAAGGATCAAAGCTAGCTATTATTGCAGCAGGTCCATGATCAATTGTGCCAAGAATATCGCAAAAATGGGAAAATGAGAAATCTATATTGTCACAATAGAAAAGATGCTTAGAATAACATATCTATATTAATCTAAACAACCTGAATGATGATGATTTGGTGATGCAAACTATAAAAGATGCACACCTCTTTGAAAGGATCAGAGCTGGCTATTGTTGTAGCAGGTCCATGCTCAATCTTGCAAAAAATATTGCAAAAGTGCATACAAAATATCACTATTAAAGACACCTGCATTGCAATAGTATATAAAATATCAGTATTAAATAAAGAAAACTAATGAACTTAATCATAATGAACATAATAATTCTACCTTCCATTCTTGAAAATGCTATTCAAGTGTGCCTGAAGGGTCATCTCTTTGCTTAAGAGTATCCAATATTGCTTCATGATAAACATTACTAAGTTTCCATAGTTGTTTTTTCTTTGGTCTAGCATGATGCTTCAACAACTTAACATTTTTTTCTATAACAATGTGTGAATACATGAGAATGGTTTTGTGTTTCTCATAGTCTTCAAATGCATGTATGCCATTCTTTCTATTCATGTATGTTCACAACCAAGTTCCTACAACCACAATTGAACCTGTAGGATACACGAAACCATCATCATCTCCCATCAGTTGTGTTAGCTTATGCTTTACCCACACACATCGATCCAACCAATAGTCTGATCTCTCTTCATTCCCCTGTGGTGCAACAACTGTAAAAATATGTCCTAGTTGTAGTAGATCTAAAAGCAATTCGTAATCAACTGAACTTTCCATTGTGTCATTTTTCATGGATATTGTTTGAGATAAATAAGTTAGATATTGTGGTACCCATGTATCCACCCACTCACTTGAATCACATTGATCCCACTCACACTAGATACAACTATGAAAAAAACAAGCCAACTCTCGTGTCCAAATGGTCCATGTGCCTGCATCTGAGCTTCAAAATGAATGCATCTTTGAAGAATATTTGATTGTATGACAATACAATCTACCTCCCACTGTACCCTCCTCAACGAACCAAAAGAATTTGCACACTTTTGAATCAATTGTCCCTCCCTATGACAATTTTGAACTACACCAATCAATTATAGAACATGCATCACTGAATTTTTCTCCTGAAATCTTCAATTGCTCCTTAACTAGAGCTCTCTTTACACATGCACCTACTCCATCATGCTCCCCTTTCCCATGTCCAGCTTCAAAAAAACTCCAAATATGAGGTAGACCCCTCTCTACATGCATTCTAATCAAACAATAAAACATATGAGCATTCTTGAATTGACCTGTGCAATTATCTGACCAAATTAGATGTCGGCCCAGTGCTATATCATGCTCCTACAAGAACTAAAAAAAAATCTCAAAACAATGTTGGACATACTCAGATGAGTGAGATCAATCATCACTCATATAAAAATGATACTCTCTGATTATCTTTTGATCCTCCTCTGTACTATTAGGTGCATGTCTAAATGTTATGTGCACAAAAATAGCAATTTGAATGGAATTGTAATACTAAGATCGTACCTCATTTTTTGGTTGCAATGTGTAATTTTTTGCAAAATCAACCATTGATATAATAGTGCCAATCATAAAAGAGTCCTTGCACATCCTAAATTGTTGATCCAGCCACTAATACCTATGACTATGCCTTGCATACTTGTATAAAATATTGTCCTTAAAATCTGAAATAAAATCAGCAACACTGCATTCTTTTGAAACCAACTCACATCTAGAACCTTCATCTCCACTCTCCAAAGTATATTTGACTATCTCATATCTCTTTTTCTCAACAAGATTCTTTCCAAATTCATGTTCAGAACTCTCATGAAAACATTGAACAAACTTTGAAAAGCCACCACATTGTGAGCACTTTGCATTTAAACAATCATTTCTATAGAAAAAGCAACCATCATCTCTAGAACATAAAAAAAGATCTAGCAAGTCCCTTGATGATTTTGGAAGATGCATTGCACCACACTCCTGCAACATTTCATTAGTATGCAAAGTAGAATGGATATAGCATAATAGTTCATGGTACATTGAAAAATCCACATGGTATTTGCAACAACAAGTATTATGAATTTTAAGAGGCACACAATAAAATGGCTTCAAACCTTCAAAAGTCCTTAGTGATATTTCCATATTTGGATGTGTTTTAATAAAAAAATTGAACAACATTGTTTGGCTTGATTCCAAGAAATGTTTAGGATGTGGTGTACGGTCTTGATTTCCAATTATTAAATTTAAAACATCCTTTGCATTAGGTGATACTCTAGAGTTATCATGCCAAAATTGTTGAATTACCTGCTTTACATTATCAGTTAGCTTCTTATCAACACGTGGAAGCCTCCTAGAAAAAGCCCATGTATGATTTTGAAGAGGATCATCTATTCTTTCTCTTCTTGCAAGTTCTATATCCAAAGTTTTACGATTTATGTCAAAATCAATACAAGTTTGTCTCATAAAGTGAGCCTTTTTCAATTGATGGCTTACTAGGGCGGTTGTAATGACTCTTCAAGCAACTCTCTTATCCTTTTCCTTGTTATTTTTTCCAATAGACTTGAGAACATTAAAAAGATTTTTGACAATAATATAATTTTTTTCAGTCTTCTTGTGCACACGAATCTTCAATTTGGCAAGCAAAGGTCTCATCTTTTGCATCTTTATCAATTGTACAAATATTTGGCATTCTCTCAATGTCATATCACTAAAATATTGGTTGAAAATTCTTTCTAGCCCACAACCAACAGTTTATGTTGACCTCTTGCCTTCAAATTTTTTATAATGTTCTCATCAAATTCAAGTAACCATTTAGGGCTTCTTGAAGGTCTTTAATTTGGAATATGTATTTCTTCCACAAGGTTCTTCACTTACGCAATCTAGTGAAACATAATTTACACTTAGTTCAATATTATGTTCAACATCTTCAATTCCAACATTTTCACCTTCAATTTGAATAATTTCATTCCCAATTTTAGTATCATATTCAACATCTTCAAATCCAACATTTTCACCTTCAAAATTTTCATTATCAATTTCAATATTTTCATTCCCAATTTGAATATCATGTTCAACATCTTCAATTCCAACATTTTTAGCTTGAACATTTTGAGTATCAATTTGAAAATTTTCATTCCCAATTTCAATATCATGTTCAAAATTTTCACCTTGTACATATTCAATTTCCTCTTCACTTGAAAGACCATAGGGCTCAGATTCACCAATATTTAGTGTACCTTGTCTTCTCTTCCTATGATCTTCTTTATATTTTTGTCTATATTCTTCAATTTGTTCTTTTGTAAGCTTTCTCTTACATTTATGCTTTCGACGACTGCTGGTCCCCATTATACCTCATAAAAGATGCTGAAAAATCACTGTTTATGTCAAATTTGAGTACAAGATGCTCCAAAAAGTTGAACTTTGTCTCTTCTTGTTTGAAACCTCATGTTTGTCACCTGCAAAAAGAATGTAGGGTCCATTGGAATGCATAAAATGGGCCATATGGGGTTTTGGTATGGCCCACAAATTGGATATCTGACTAAATCCGATATTTGATATGAAAGTTTTTAAAAATAAAACAATTTTATAATGCTCTCTAATGGTAGGATTTTAGTGCTATAAATCGGATATCCGATTTGTGGATATATAGACCTAACAGTAATTAGGAGGTGGAGGTTGGGCAAGAGTGATAGAGAGAGTGGAGGGTAGAGGGGAAGAATGGGAGAGTGAGGGAGAGAGAATTAGAAGGGGGAAGGGAGAGGGGAAGAATGAGAGAGAGAGAGAGTTCATTAGGAGGGGGGAGGAAGAGGGGAAGAGGGGAAGAACTGGAGAGAGATAGATAGAGACAAAGAGAGAGTTCATTGGGAGGGGGGAGGGAGAGGGAAATATGGGAAGAACTGGGGAGGGATACAGAGAGAGAGAGAGAGTTCATTGGGAGGGGGGAGGGAGAGGGGAAGAGGGGAAGAAGGGGAGAGTGAGGTAGAGAGAATTAGGAGGGGGAAGAGTGAGGGGAAGAATGAGAGAGAGAGACTTGAGAGAGAGAGTTAGGGAGTGGGAGAGAGATAAAGGAAGGAGGGGTTAAGGGTTTAGGCTTTAGGGTTAAGGGGAGAGAGATGGAGTGAGTGAGTGAGAGAGAGACCTAAGAGAGGGAGAGGGGGTACGATGAAGAGACTTGAGAGAGAGAGAGGGAAGGAGGAAGAGAGATAGAGGGAGGGAGGGTTAAGGGTAGAGGGTAGATGGTTTTAAAGAGCCTAGGATTAAGGGTAGAGGGGAGAGAGACAAAGGAGGAGGAGGAAAAACATCCCAGGAGGGAGAAGTGGAGGAGAGACTTGAGATAGAGGAGGGGTGAGGAGGAGGAGTGAGACCTCGAGAGAGAGAGGTGCTAGGAGGAGGATACTTGAGAGAGAGAGGATAAAGGCAAGGAGGGTTAAGGGTAGAGGGTAGAGGGTTTGGGCTGCTATGCATAGAGATAGAGGATTGAGTGAGAGAGAGCTAAGAGAGGGAGAGGGGGCAGGGATGGAGAGAGTTGATAGAGAGAGAGGGAGGGAGGGGAGAGAGACAGAGGGATGGGTTAAGGGTAGAGGGTATATGGTTCAAGGGTTTAGGTTTTAAGGGTTAAGGGTTAAGGGTTAAGGGTTTAAGGGTAGAGGGGAAAGACATAGAGGGAGTGAGTGAGTGAGAGAGACCTGAGAGAGGAGAGAGAGGACAAGAGGAGAGAATTGAGAGAGAGAGAGAGGGTAGAGGGTTTTAAAGGTTAAGGGTTACCGGTTTAGGGCTAGTGGGTAGAGGGAGAGAGACTGAGGAGGAAGAGAGATAGAGGGTAGAGGGTAGAAGCTGCAGAGGGTTGGCGGCAGAGGGAGGGATAAGAGAGTGAGAGAGAGACCAGAGAGGAGAGGGGTAGAGGACTTGAGAGAGAGAGGTAAATAGGGAGGGAGTGGGAGAGAGATAAGGGGTAGAGGGTTAAGCATAGAGGGTAGATGGTTTAAGGGTTTAGAGCTTAAGGGTTAAGGGTTTAGGGTAGAAGGGAGAGAGATAGAGGGTAGAGGGTTAAGGGTAGAGGGGAGGGATATAGGAGTGAGTGAGAGAGAGACCTAGGAGAGGATAGATCAGAGAGAGGGAGGGAGGCGTGAGTGTGAGCATGGGTATCTAGAAGGCTAGCAGAGGATAGAGGGCCAAGGGTTTAGAGCTTCATGGGTTAAGGGCTTAGGGCTTCAGTTTAAGGGTAGAGGGAGAGATGAATAGAGAGGAGCGATGAGAGAGAGAGACTCTGAGAGTGGAGAGGTGGTAGGAGGGGGTCTTGAGAAAGAGAGGGTGATGGTAGAGGTAGATGGTTTAAGGGTTTAGGGTTTAGGTTAAGTGGCTAGAGGGGAGAGAGATAGAGGGATTTAGTGAGAGAGAGAGGGAGGGAGTGTGACAAAGATAGAGGGGAGGGAGATAGGATTGAGTGAGAGAGATACTTGAGAGTGGGAGAGGGGTTAGGAGTGGGAGAGAGATCTAGGATAGAGGGTTTAAGGGTTTAGGGTTTAGCCTTAAAGGTAGAGGGGAGAGATATAGAGGGAGTGAGTGAGTGAGAGAAACCTAAGAGAGGGAGAGGAGGTAGGAGGGAGAGTCTTGAGAGAGAGGGAAGGAGGGATTGGGAGAGAGATAGAGGGTAGAGGGCTAAGGGTAGAGTGGAGAGACTTAGGAGTGAGTGAGTGAGTGAGAGACTTGAGAGAGGGAGAGGGGGTAGGAGTGGGAGACTTTTTTAGAAATATAAAATTCTAATGATTTTACATGTTGTTCATACTCATAAATTTCCAAATAAGTCCTACCATGAGCATATTTTCCCCATATTTGGCCATGTAGTCCCATAAAATCCATCTGGTCTGAGTATTTCACATTATGATCTACATTGGCAGGAGATTATCATCGTCTCCCTGATCCATATTGCATTTTCTGTTGATATACATCTGTTGTAGTCTATCAGCGAGACTTCTCTGGTGTCATAGCAATCAGAATTCATCTATAGGCACCTATCAGCATGACATAACACATTGTCTTTGCGACAGAAGATTCATATCGGCCAAACAAAGACTTTGGAGTGAGGTCTTACCAATCACATTATGTCTCATCGACTAGCATTGAACGATGTATCAACAGGAGTTATGTCTTTGGTATGTGGTCTTGTCAAATGCTTCATGTCTTACCGATCGGCGCACAAAGTAGGAAAACACTTCATCCAAAAAAATTGTATTCAGTATGTGGTCTCACCAAATGGGTCATGACTCACCGACCAATGCATGAGGAGGCTTATCGGCCAAGCTAAGTGGTATCAATGTAATATCTTGGTGAACGCATTATGTCTCACCAACTGGCACACAGAATGATGTTGTGGTAAGACTAAAGTACATCGGAGTAAGGTCTCAACGAATGCCTCAGGTCTTGCCAACAAAACACAAAAGGGATTCTATCGAATAACTTTCGGAGTAAGGTCTTGTAGTCTTGTTGATCTGAATGTCACGCTGAAGTATTGTTTCATTGGTGAGAGAGTGCTTGTGTCTCAGTGACTAAAATATACATTAAGGAACACATTTCAGTAAGACGAAGTATAGTCTATGGGATGTCTCCCCGACAATAGAATGTTACAACGAAACGTATGAGATGAAAGGTTATTCGTCGGTGAGACTCCAAATTTTTTGTGACTACGGGATGTCTCGGTGAATGTTTTGCAAATGTTAACAAAAGCTCAAATATTTGTGGCCAACATTTAAATGTGAAGCGATGTGTCTTTTTTAGATGCAAATGTATAAATATCCTTTTTTTATTTCAAAATGGAGATTAGATTAGATGTTAGATAGTAGGTAGGTCAGAAATGGATTCAGTAGAATAAATTTTCAGAACAGAGACTATGATGCATGATTTCAAAAGGAGATATCAATGAAAATTAGTTGATGTGGTTGTTCATTTCTGGTGTCAATTGTCGGTTGTGCTTATTGAAAGTATTATTAAGTTGTCTCCAAGATTGATGCTTTCTGGTTATTTAAATTGATATAACAAGTTTATATTCAGTTTGTTAGTGCACATTTGTTGTATCTGTAATCAAGGGATTTCTTTTAGGTTTGATTCAAGTTGTTAGCAACAAATCAATAAAGACAATGAAACCCAAAGATCTTACAAAACACAATGGAAGTAAACGAAAGAACAATTATACCTGATCGCCGAGACCTCCATGATTCACTTTTGTAATACCTTCTTGCTTGCTGGATAATACTTTGCCCTCAGATCTGTCGTGTGAGCAAATCTACAAATGCCTAAGTCCTACACCAAGCTTTGAAGGATTTATGCAATGTCTAAATTCCTATGCCTATGACTATAATTGCCAATGTCTAAACATACTAAGATTTGATCCAAGAAAGATAATAATTGAAATGAGAAGCCTAAATGTGCAAGTGAATAAATTCCTATAATATGTCAGCGTGTAATCAAAAAGTGAGAAGAAAATGACATTTTATAGAAAATGTCATTTTGAATGGACGAGTGAGATCGAATTCTACAATAGACCTAGAATAAGAGGTCCAGATTAAATCTGAGAATCCCTAATCAGGGTTAGGGCAAAATCCTTAATTGAACGATCAGAATAATATCCCAAATAATTGGATCGATGGTGGAGAATAAATGAGATAAATTAATTAAAGAAATAAAGATTTTTGAAAAATCAAGAAGATAAGATTGCCTGATTTGTGAGATTCGAAAAATCAAGAAAATAAGATTTGGACTGAAGATTCTATTTGGAAAATCAAGAATCTACCCGATTACTTGATTTTGGAAGAATAATATCTTTTTGAATTTAATTAATTCAAAATGATGATTTTGTGTGACAAGTAAATAATCTTTTTCAGATTATTTACCAAAAAGAGTGAAAGTTAATTAAATGAAATCATTTTAAATATTTTCATTTATTTAAAATGAGAGAAAAGTGAAATTAGTAATTAAATAATTAAAAATAATTATTTAATTTGGAAGATAAGACTGAATAATTAAATAAATTAATAAATTTATTTAGTTGTGACAATTAGTGACATATCAAATAAATAAATGAAATTCATTTATTTAATAATTAGGAAGAATTAAATGCAGAAAGGTAATTAAATAAATTAATAAATTTATTTAATTAAGGGAGGACTTAGACAATTAATGACATCTTTAATAAATAAATGAAATTTGTTTATTTAATAATCATGAAGAATAAAAGGACATGAATTAATTAAATAATTATGAATTATTTAATCAATAGTCGAATGTGGACCGAGGACATAATTAAATGTCATAATTATGCTAGGACGAAAGTGGTAAAAATGAGGCTTGCAGGCCTAAGTCATTTTTAGGTGTCTACATTTTGCCCCTCTTTGTCATAATGTCGCTTGTCGCATTGTGACAAAGAAAATAAGTCAAAGATATGCCACAGTAAAAGTACAGAGTATCATTGCCCCCTTGGGAAATTTTCAAATTTTGGGCCGGCGGCTAAAAAATTTGTAAAGGGTCCTGATAAATCAATTTAACGACCAGAAAAACAACGGTGCAGTCGGTTTCATATTATGACATGTTTAAAGCAACTAACGAGGAAGTCAAAGGTGGTCAAATGAGCCTCCAGTAATAACCCAGCTAAGAAAATGTCATTTTGACGTTATAAATAGGTTGACAAAGGGGTAAAAGTCAATTCACTTTTACTATTTACCCTGCCAATTTCGAGAGCTCAGAGCGAAAGGCATAGCAGCGAGGATGGTGATTCCAGTGTCAGAGCATCGCGGAGAGATCTTGCGGACCTATAGACGGCCAGAGAGCTCAAAGCCAGCGGTATGTACCCTTGTCCCACTTTGTAATTTTCTCATTTTTTGTGTCATTTTTAGCTTTCTATAACTAACAATATTTGTGCCACGACGCAATTGCGTTCGCGTAAGCCGCAATCGTCTACGTGTTCGACACATTTGATGCGTCGCGAGGCAAGTGCAAAGACAATTTAGGGTAGATCGGTGGTTTGCGCCGCATTTGACAATTTCTGTGATGCATTTGACTTATCGTGTCACAATTGAATGTCTGAATGCTGCAATTGTCAAATTGCATCGCATTCGCTATTTTGATCGACACAATTGTGTTTATGCGAAGCAATTGCCTTAATGCGATGCATTCGTCAAATTTCACAATGCAAGCATGAACATATGACGCATTTGAGATTTTGCACTGCATTTGATGTATGGTATGACACAATTGACTTTTTGAGACGCAATTGCTTGAGTGTGATGCATTTGTAATTTACCTTGACCGCAGTTGATTTTCATATTTGCGTAACCTTAGATGCTTTTAATGATGCTGAAAGTTGTCCAAAAAGTACTGATGTATTGTTCGTATTTTTGCAGAAGTAGCTTGCCCCTATCTATATGAGAGAGAGCAGACCGACCACCTTTCAGTTTTCCGATTAGTTGGGCCTGCGAGAGTGGCGATGATTGATGCGTCTAGCAATTTTCTATGCTACGTATATGCCCACCATTTGGGTGAACAGGGGATTATTGACTACGCTGTGTGAGCAGTGGCATTCAAAGACTTGCTCATTCCACCTGCTGACAGGTGAGGCCACGATCACCTTGGAGGATGTCTATCGGATTCTTCGAGTGTTGATCTAAGGGGAGCGGATTGTCTATCACCCTCGTCATGGCAAGCAGACATTTTGGGCTTACTACCAAGATCAGGGTGCAAGATTGGGCATCCAGGGTTATGAGATCCGGTGAGAGTTCATGGCCGAGCACTATGGTCGCTTTGATGCATTCCTTGCGACTTTGATTGGGGGGATCCTGATTCCTGACTGCTGGGGACATGGATTTCCTATTAGTTGGGGGGATGTCCTGGTTGGTATGAGATGGGACA
>VDFB02373842.1:38839-79868 GCA_007258455.2 Sequoia sempervirens
GTTTTTCAGTTAATGTTAACAAACCAAAACTTTCTATAAAATGGTGCACACATAGGGGTATAGTAGATAACTTTTGGGATCATTGGTGTATGGTTTTTGATAAACCACCCAACAATAATCTTTATGTACCTTTTTACTTTATTAAAAAATTATATGTTGAGTTTTTGTTAGGGCATCATGTCAATTACTTTGACATTAAACCCTTCTAGGGCGTTGGTGGAGGTATGCCCTAGGATAGGCTAGGGGTAGTTAGAGTAGTTAGGCGCCCACATGATCCCCATTCTCCCCTTCCTCCACCACCTCCAGTACAACATCCAGATATTGTGGAGGATGCAACCACACAAACTATCCAGACCATTCACTCTTTGAGTAGTCTTTTGGTTTCCCATGCTTCTTCAGTAGCTCAGCCACATTCTGGTGATGTTGGCAATGGATCTAGTGTTGCTGCATCAGCCTCCTTGGGTCCATATATTTGTGTGCCACATATTTGCAATATGTTCCAATAGATATGCTTGGGTCCTATTGTATAGCCTGTCGAGCATCCATTAGACACTTCTGATTATGACATCCAGGATGTGGAGATTATAGTAGATCACACATAGGGGAGTGGAGCACACCCTATAGAGTCCTCTCCTATTAGAGAGGTGAACATTGGAATAGTTACACTTGGGTAACATTTAAGGTGTAAATTCATAACTTGCATTTTTTTTAATGAATATTAACAAGAGATAGTATCAAGTACTTATATTTATTTGCATGGTCTATTTAATAGTTAATATCTAAGGCAGAGCTCACATAGGTAATTGATAGCTCCCTTAGGGCCATTTCATTTGGCCTCGACACGCACACAGTATGTATTTTTTCACTCACTCATTTACACTTTTTTACTATATATACTTGCTTGTCATTTGAATTGTCATTAATGAAATTATATATTAACTTATATGTTTATCTTATTATCTGCTTGTAGGAAACACCTAGTGTGAGTGAGGTGTGATGCTCTCTAGACTATGGAGGCACAATGTTAGATAAGAGAAAGGTAATTGAACTCAAATTTTATTGAATTAAGATTTATAAGATCTTTTATTGATTATGCATACATTGAAATAGATTCATATTTTCATATGTACTTGTCATTTTTATGTACAAGCAATTGTGAGCTGTACATCATTATTGATAAGTGTCACAACACCTAAAGGAGTAGGTATTCAAACACTTCAAGTGTCGAAACACCTCAAGGAGGAGGTGTCAAAACACCTAAAAGAGATATAGAAAAAGATCATCCTAAAGAGGTATGTGTTTATTTTATTTTGTGCTTGGTAAATATGTTCCTATTACCGACTATTCTATGCTAACTTGGATCAATTTTATGTTTTTGTTCACATATATAGATTGATGTTACAAAAGTTCATTTGGTAGTTATTTGAGAGGGGTATATTCTTGGACTCCCGACCCTTCGAAGAGACGTATATTTTATGTAATCAAGATTTCAATTTTACAATTCAATTATAATTCAATGTATATTGATTTTTATGTTAATTATTCGATTTTAAATTATATAGTATAACTAATCTCAATTTTGGTTTGAATTTTTCTTGTGCAGCTACCTTCAGAGCCAACGAGTGCTTCAAAGAGGCTCCATTTTGATGATCCACCAGTAGTTTAGGATGAGATAGAAATTTTGGCATGTAAATTTTGAATATATACCGAGATGGCATATGCCACATATTGTAAAACTTTTTTTGAGTTGGCATTGATGCCATTTTTGTTTATGGACATACACTTGATTATTGGATAATTTGATATATAGAAGTTGACAATTGAAATTTAATTTCCTCCTCATGTGCATGATTAAACTCTTTGAAAATTTAGTCAAGTGAGCAATGGTTAAATATCAATGTACAATAGCATAAAAGGAATTGTTAAATATTATGTAGTTTATATTCATATTGTTGATTACATTGCATTGCACATATTTCAAACTCAAATCATTACTTCACATTGCATAAGTAACAACTAGATGCTGATAGATGAAAAAATTTCAATAACAATATAGTTTTTACAAAGTCAACCTAAGAAGTTATGAAATTACTTCACATTACATAACTAATAACTAGGAGCAGCTATCAATTGCATTAGCTTGTTATGGAATTTTATGAGACCACATTTCCTTGAGGAAACTTGACACAAAAATCACAAAAAATGAAAAGAAAGCACTCAAACAAACTTTAAAGGGGTCTTAGGCCTGCTGCCCCTTCATTCCACACGCTATGCAACCATTTACTTGTAGTGTAGGGGCCGAACAATGGAGAAAAAATGTAAAAATAATATATGGGTATGTGCAAGATCATCATGGAAACAATAGGCCCTTAAGTGGCAAAAAATTCAAAAAAATCAGAGTTAGGAAACTTGATGTAAAAATTTAAATAATTTATCTATATTATTTCAAAAATATATAAGACTAGAATCTATAGAAAATTAAATGTAGTTTCTAAACTAGTAGAGTTTTTTTTTAAAAAAATCTATTTGGTGAAAATTTGAAATTTCAATGCGATTAGTACTTAAATTTGGGAAAAATAAGAAGTGGAGTTAATACGTCTTACCACCCTAGCGACAATAAAATGATAATATTTTTTTATAATATTTGGACATAAGTAGAGGACTCATGTCCTGATGTGATGCATATTTTTTTTGTAATTTTTTCCAAGTAAATAATTAATTATGATTTTTTTATTACAACTTTTAAAAAATATAAAAACTGGTGTGTCTAACCACCTTTGTAGTCAAAATTTATGAAATTTATTTTTTCTTTTTAACTATAATTATGTGAATCATGGGAATGTGATGCATGTTTGGAATCAAAATTTGATACCGTTTAGAAGAAGCTATAGATGTTTTCAATCGATGACCTATCAATCAGGACTTAAGTGTCGTGATTCAAGTAGAAACTAAATAATAATTATTTATTAAATTCAAAGTAAAACATAATTTATATTGGTGGAAGCTAAGAATCTCCTTTAAAAACCCTTTTCATTTCATCAATTTTAGGTAAAAAAAATTTGTCAACTACATACCCTACAAATACCCATCATAACTCCACTTTTTGGCCCATCATGATCCTATATATATATATATGTATATATATATATATATATATACAGCCTAGAAGCATAAATTACAATTAGAATATCACATAACATCGTATAAACAAAAAAAACACTATAAACTTGAATGTCATTTAAAACATGCATGATAAATATTCATCGTTGAAACTTGAATTGTGGTAGCCTGATATACAGAGTCGATTGATGCTAGGGTTCAATTTGTATGATATTGAAAAAATAAGCCAACTTAGTAGAGTTATTAGCATTCTTCAAAAATCATAAGAATTCTTTTAGTACACTAGCCATTTTGACGTCTTCTTGTAGTCTCAAACATTATTTTGTATCATTGTTACATTGGTCTTGAGAGTGATTAAACATTTTAAGTGTATAAACACATACCTTTTTGTATTATCAAGGATACTTTTTGAATCTTCCATGCATTTCTAATCTAAAAGCAAAGGTCTTTTTCCTAATTTGTATGTAGCCATGCTTTTGACATTGTCAAAAAGAGAAAAACTTCCCTAATGATGCAAAGGCATGGAAAAGTAGTTCTAACTCTCCACATGAGAGAAGAGAGATGTTGGAGAGTACATCAAGTCAGTGAGAACCAAAGTGTAATGTGTTTTAGTTTGTATTACTCCTTTGTTTCCCTACAAAAGTGTGATAAATTCTTAGTTCAATGATGTTGAACAATTTTTGAAAAAAGAAAGTTGTGTCATAGTCCACATTCAATCCAACAAGAAAAAATGAAAGCTAAGCCTCTTGGAATGAAAATTCTTGTTTGCAAAACAAATGAATAAGAATGAGGTAGTTAAGGTGTTTGAAGTTATTTAGAGGTCACTTTTAGGGTGCAAGGCTCAAAAGTTCATTTTAAATGCACTCAAACATAATTTAAAGGGATCTCAGGCCTGTTTCCCCCTCATTCCACACACTATGCAGCAATTTACTTGCATTGTAGGGGCTGAACAATGGAGAAAACATGTAAAATTTATATATATGTGTGTGTGTGTGTGTGTACAGCCTAGAAGCATGAATTACAATTAGAATATCACATAACATCATATAAACAAAAAAAAACCATAAGCTTGAATGTCATTTAAAACATGCATGATAAATATTCATCGTTGAAACTTGAATTGTGGTAGCTTGATAATATAGGAGTCTATTGATGTCGGGAGTTCAATTTGTATGATATTGAAAAATAAGACAAGCGAGTAGAGTTATCAACATTCTTCAAAAATTATAAGAGTGGCTTTTAGTACACTCAAGAGTTACCCGGATGTCTTCTTGGAGTCTCAAAGAATTTGTACATGTGTTGTTACATTGGTCTTGAGAGTGGTAGCAATATAGGTCCACAATACAAAACCCTAGTTTAGAAATGTAGGGTATAATGAAGAATTGTATAGGAAGATTTATCTTTGAAAGAAAAAATGAAAGCTTAGCCTCTTGGAATGAAAATTCTTGTTTGTAAAATAAATGAATAAGAATGAGGTAGTTAAGGTGTTTGAAGTGATTTAGAGGTCACTTTTAGAGAAGAGAGATGTTGAAGAGTACATCAAGTCAGTGAGAATCGAAGTGTAACATGTTTTAGTTTGTAGTACTCCTTTGTTTCTCTACAGATGTGTGATAAATTCTTAGTTCAATGATGTTGAACAATTTTTGAAAAAAGAAAGTTGTGTCATGGTCCGCATTCAATCCAACAAGAAAAAATGAAAGCTCAACCTCTTGGAATGAAAATGCTTGTTTGCAAAACAAATGAATAAGAATGAGGTAGCTAAGGTGTTTGAAGTTATTTAGAGGTCACTTTTAGGGTGGAAGGCTTAAAACTCCATTTTAAATGCACAAAAAATAATGAAATTACTTCAAACCAAGTTTGTGAAGAAGTTAACTATGTTGCCCACTAGTTTCTCTTAAGAGTCTAAAGTGCTAAGAGGTAGCAATATTTGAAGGGATATTTCTTCGATACTATGATTCTTATAGACTCTCAATCTGAGGCTATGGGATTGTGTTGGTACCATCTACAAAATCCTCTCTTGGTTTTTGCTATCTCAGAGGCGTTTTCTCGTGGTGATGAATTTTTAGTGGAGGGAAAAGTTGCTAGATGCAAGCAATGTAAAGTTGCAAAGTGGTGAAACTTTCATTCTGCAACTCATATGGTCAAATGGATTGTTCCAACATGTTTGGATGGGTACATTTACACTAGGGATGGTCCTCTTTTGCAACCAAATACACTGAATCACTCCAAGCTACATGGCACTGAGTGAAATTAGGTGAAAATTTGATGCAGACACAAGGGCACAATCATAAAATGTTTGCAACCTACCTATTTGAGGAATCTAACAAGATTATTCTAACCTCTTTGGAAATTCCAAAACTCCCTTAAAACTTGACAAGCAACTAAATACACATTTCCCTCTTTAACCCCCTTAAACCCTTGTAATAGTGAGAAACTAGTTTTTGTCCAATTACTCCACAATTTTCCAAAACACTAGACCAACACATGACTGATTCAAACACCCATATTCAAGTTACACAACATATATGAGAAACAACATAGACTCCTTTGGACCAACGTTGACTTCCTATATATTCACCCTTGAACAGGTTACTCAATTAGCCCAAAAAATGAAAAGAAACATACCTTCAAACACCACATAGACCCTTGAAACCTTGAGGCAGCAAATAAATTGCCAAGAAAAAAAATATTCTACAATTGGATTCCATTTGTACGGAACTGTAACCATCAAATCAGAAAACCCTTGTTTTTAGTGTAATTCTTGAGAGTTTATTGGATGTAGCACTTCCACAAGATTTCAGACTCTTCCACCACCTTAGACACCTTTATGTAGGCCCCAATATGCTTAGAAAATAAAGAAACTTTTGGTATTGTAGAGATTTTTGCAAACCCTAGGGTAAAAACTCTATTTTCAAGTGAAGAAAAACCACCATTTTTAGATATTTAACTCTTCATTTTATTTCAAAACCTAATTCTCCACCCCTTCCACTCTTGAAATATCATTTCCTAATCCCTACAAAATCATCCCACTGATTCACATTGGCACATAGTAGGTGGGATGAGATTCAAGCCATTAAAATTGCAAAACTCTTATTCCCATGTTCAAAAACCCGTCTAAAGAAAGTATGAGTTTTGAGGCACAAAATGAATAAAGAAACCCTCTATTATGAAGTTAGAATAAATTCAAGACATGTAATAATGTTTCTACATAAATTTTTGATACAAAAATGCTTGAATGGCTTGCGCACAGGAAAAAAACACAAGAAAAACAGTAAAATATGAACTGAGCAATTGCAACTTTATTGATTGAAAGAAAAAACCTCCTTCAACCAAACTTGTATCAAGCCCTTGAAGGCCTTAATTACATTGATATTCCTTGGAATCCAACTCCCAATTCCTTTAACCACCAATATTAACTGAATTTTGAAACCTTAATGATTGTTGAAGGCCAAAATACAAACATTTTTCACATTAATATGAATCATAATGAAATGTTTCACTTTTCCACTTCTAACTTTACTAAGACCTCACTTAATGGCTTGAAATAGCATCATTAAATGTTCAAAACACTGTTCTTTCTTGTCCCTAAACAAATTTACTAATTTTTCCTTCAAAGGATACAAAGCAACAACTAGGACAAGTTGGGATGTCCATGTTTTTTTTACCCTAAAACCTAAAAAATCCTCCTAATACATGACCATTAGGACTATTAGACCTCATTAAAGACAAAAAATAAAAATGTTAACACTTTAATCATTGAAATGATCCACAATAATTTATTATATATAAATGGGAGATATTACGAAACTTGGTTCAAATGAGCATACCGATAGGAAAGAACCAGGAAGAAAACCTTTGGTTGTAGCTCAATTAAGTACAAAAATAGACCCCTTTACAAAACCTATGAGTTTCCAAAATATAGACCCCTTTACATTTTAAACATACCCTTTATACAATGCCATAAATTTGAGCCATATTTCAAAAAACATCACTGGGTATAGATTATGCCTACACACAATTATGGCTGTTTTACATTGTTTCCAATTTGAGAATTCAAATTTTACAAAATTTTCCTATTAGAGGCATTCAAGGCACAATCTTCAACAATAGTAGTATGTTCATGTTCTGGACTAACAAGCACCTATACAAACCATCAAGGTAGCTTAGAATAACCAATCTATATTATTCTAAATGACAAAATATGATGAGATTGTAATGCAAACTATAAAAGATGCTTAGAATAACCAATCTATATTGTTGTAATCTATTGCATACCTCTCTGAAAGGATCAAAGTTGGCTATTGTTGTAGCAGGTCCATGATCAATCATGCCAGGAATATTGCAAAAGTGGGAAAATGAGAAATCTATATTGTCACAATAGAAAAGATGCTTATACTAACAAATCTATATTAATCTAAACAACTTGAATGATGATGAATTGGTGATGCAAACTATAAAAGATGCTTAGAATAACCAATCTATATTGTTGTAATATGTCACATACCTCTTTGAAAGGATCAGAGTTGGCTATTATTACAGTAGGTCCATGATCAATCGTGCTAGGAATATCGCAAAAGTGGGAAAATGAGAAATCTATATTGTCACAATAGAAAAGATGCTTAGACTAACAAATCTATATTAATCTAAACAACTTGAATGATGATGAATTGGTGATGCAAACTATAAAGATGGAATAACCAATCTATATTTTTGTAATCTATGCATACCTCTCGAGAAAGAATCAAAGCTAGCTATTATTGGCCAGGTCCATGATCAATTGTGCCAAGAATATCAAAAGTAATGGGAAAATGAGAAATCTATATTGTCACAATAGAAAAGATGCTTAGAATAACATATCTATATTAATCTAAACAACCTGAATGATGATGATTTGGTGATGCAAACTATAAAAGATGCACATCCTCTTTGAAAGGATCAGAGCTGGCTATTGTTGCAGGAGGTCCATGATCAATCTTGCCAAAAATTCGCAAAAGTGCATACAAAATATCACTATTAAAGACACCTGCATTGCAATAGTATATAAAATATCAGTATTAAATAAAGAACACTAATGAACTTAATCATAATGAACATAATAATTCTACCTTCCATTCTTGAAAATGCTATTCAAGTGTGCCTGAAGGGTCATCTCTTTGCTTAAGAGTATCCAATATTGCTTCATGATCAACATTACTAAGTGTCCATAGTTGTTTTTTCTTTGGTCCATGATGCTTCAACAACAACATTTTTTTCTATAACAATGTGTGAATACATGAGACTGGTTTTGTGTTTCTCATAGTCTTCAAATGCAGGTATGCCATTCTTTCTAATCATGTATGTTCACAACCAAGTTCCTACAACCACAATTGAACCAGTAGGATACACGAAACCATCATCATCTCCCATCAGTTGTGTTAGCTTATGCTTTACCCACACACATCGATCCAACCAATAGTTTGATCTCTCTTCATTCCCCTGTGGTGCAACAACTGTAAAAATATGTCCTAGTTGTAGTAGATCTAAAATAAATTCGTAATCAACTGAACTTTCCATTGTGTCATTTTTCATGGATTTTGTTTGAGATAAATAAGTTAGATATTGTGGTACCCATGTATCCACCCACTCACTTGAATCACATTGATCCCACTCACACTAGATACAACTATGAAAAAAACAAGCCAACTCTCGTGTCCAAATGGTCCATGTGCTTGCATCTGAGCTTCAAAATGAATGCATCTTTGAAGAATATTTGATTGTATGACAATACAATATACCTCCCACTGTACCCTCCTCAACAAACCAAAAGAATTTGCACACTTTTGAATCAATTGTCCCTCCCTATGACAATTTTGAACTACACCAATCAACTATAGAACGTGCATCGCTGAATTTTTCTCCTGAAATCTTCAATTGCTCCTTAACTAGAGCTCTCTTTACACATGCACCTACTCCATCATGCTCCCCTTTCCCATGTCCAACTTCAAAAAAACTCCAAATATGAGGTAGACCCCTCTCTACATGCATTCTAATCAACCAATAAAACATATGAGCATTCTTGAATTGACCTGTGCAATTATCTAACCAAATTAGATGTCGGCCTAGTGCTATATCATGCTCCTACAAGAACTCAAAAAAAATTCTCAAAACAATGTTGGACATACTCAGATGAGTGAGATCAATCATCACTCATATAAAAATTATACTCTCTAATTATCTTTCGATCCTCCTCTATACTATTAGGTGCATGTCTAAATGTTATGTGCACAAAAATAGCAATTTGAATGGAATTGTAATACTAAGATCGTACCTCATTTTTTGGTTGCAATGTGTAATTTTCTGCAAAATCAACCACTGATATAATAGTGCCAATCATAAAAGAGTCCTTGCACATCCTAAATTGTTGATCCAACCACTAATACCTATGACTATGCCTTGCATACTTGTATAAAATATTGTCCTTAAAATCTGAAATAAAATCAGCAACACTGCATTCTTTTGAAACCAACTCACATCTAGAACCTTCATCTCCACTCTCCAAAGTATATTTGACTATCTCATATCTCTTTTTCTCAACAAGATTCTTTCCAAATTCATGTTCAGAACTCTCATGAAAACATTAAATAAACTTTGAAAAGCCACCACATTGTGAGCACTTTTCATTTAAACAATCAATTCTATAGAAAAAGCAACCATCATCTCTAGAACATAAAAAAAGTTCTAGCAAGTCCCTTGATGATTTTGGAAGATGCATTGCACCACACTCCTGCAACATTTCATTAGTATGAAAAGTAGAACGGATATAGCATAATAGTTCATGGTACATTGAAAAATCCACATGGTATTTGCAACAAGTATTATGAATTTTAAGAGGCACACAATAAAATGGCTTCAAACCTTCAAAAGTCCTTAGTGATATTTCCATATTTGGATGTGTTTTAATAAAAAAATTGAACAACATTGTTTGGCTTGATTCCAAGAAATGTTTAGGATTTGGTGTACGGTCTTGATTTCCAATTATTAAATTTAAAACATCCTTTGCATTAGGTGATACTCTAGAGTTATCATGCCAAAATTGTTTAATTACCTGCTTTACATTATCAGTTAGCTTCTTATCAACACGTGGAAGCCTCCTAGAAAAAGCCCATGTATGATTTTGAAGAGGATCATCTATTCTTTCTCTTCTTGCAAGTTCTATATCCAGAGTTTTACGATTTATGTCAAAATCAATACAAGTTTGTCTCATAAAGTGAGCCTTTTTCAATTGATGGCTTACTAGGGCAATTGTAATGACTCTTCGAGCAACTCTCTTATCCTTTTCCTTGTTATTTTTTCCAATAGACTTGAGAAGATTAAAAATATTTTTGACAATAATAGAATTTTTTTTTGGTCTTCTTGTTCACACAAATCTTCAATTTGGCTAGCAAAGGTCTCATCTTTTGCATCTTTAGAAATTTTACAAATATTTGGCATTGCTCAGTCAATGTCGTATCACTAAAATATTGGTTGAAAATTATTCTAGCCCACAACCGAATAGTTTGTGTTGACCTCTTGCCTTCAAAATTTTTTATAGTGTTCTCATCAAATTCAAGTAACCATTTAGGGCTTCTTGAAGGTCTTTAATTTGGAATATGTATTTCTTCCACACAAGGTTCTTCATTTCTCATGCAATCTGGTGAAACATAATTTACACTTAGTTCAATATTATGTTCAACATCTTCAATTCCAACATTTTCACCTTCAATTTGAATAATTTCATTCCCAATTTTAGTATCATATTCAACATCTTCAAATCCAACATTTTCACCTTCAAAATTTTCATTATCAATTTCAATATTTTCATTCCCAATTTGAATATCATGTTCAACATCTTCAATTCCAACATTTTTAGCTTGAACATTTTGAGTATCAATTTGAAAATTTTCATTCCCAATTTCAATATCATGTTCAAAATTTTCACCTTGTACATATTCAATTTCCTCTTCACTTGAAAGACCATAGGGCTCAGATTCACCAATATTTAGTGTACCTTGTCTTCTCTTCCTATGATCTTCTTTATATTTTTGTCTATATTCTTCAATTTGTTCTTTTGTAAGCTTTCTCTTACATTTATGCTTTCGACGACTGCTGGTCCCCATTATACCTCATAAAAGATGCTGAAAAATCACTGTTTATGTCAAATTTGAGTACAAGATGCTCCAAAAAGTTGAACTTTGTCTCTTCTTGTTTGAAACCTCATGTTTGTCACCTGCAAAAAGAATGTAGGGTCCATTGGAATGCATAAAATGGGCCATATGGGGTTTTGGTATGGCCCACAAATTGGATATCTGACTAAATCCGATATTTGATATGAAAGTTTTTTAAAATAAAACAATTTTATAATGCTCTCTAATGGTAGGATTTTAGTGCTATAAATCGGATATCCGATTTGTGGATATATAGACCTAACAGTAATTAGGAGGTGGAGGTTGGGAAAGAGTGATAGAGAGAGTGGAGGGTAGAGGGGAAGAATGGGAGAGTGAGGGAGAGAGAATTAGAAGGGGGAAGGGAGAGGGGAAGAATGAGAGAGAGTCATTGGGAGGAGAGGGAAAGGGGAAGGAGTGGAGAGAGAGATGAATAAAGACAAAGAGATTCATTGGGAGGGGAGGAGGAAATATAGGAAGAAGTAGGGAGGATAGAGAGAGAGAGTTCATTGGGAGAGGGAGGGAGGAGAGGAAGAGAGAGAGGGGAGAGTGAGGTGAAGGAGTAGGAGGGAAGAATAGAGAGAGAGACTTGAGAGAGAGTTAGAAGTGGGAGAGATAAAGGAAGAGGGATTAAGGGTTTAGGCTTTAGGGTGCAAGGGGAGAGAGATGGAGTGAGTGAGTGAGAGAGAGACCTAAGAGAGGGAGAGGGGGTAGGATGAAGAGACTTGAGAGAGAGAGAGGGAAGGAGTGGGAGAGAGATAGAGGGAGGGAGGGTTAAGGGTAGAGGGTAGATGGTTTAAAGGTTTAGGATTAAGGGTAGAGGGGAGAGAGATAAAGGGAGTGAGTGAGTGAGAGAAAGACTTAAGAGAGGGAGAAGGGGTAGGAGGGAGAGACTTGAGATAGAGTGAGTGGGTGAGTGAGTGAGTGAGTGAGACCTGAGAGAGAGAGAGGTGCTAGGAGGGAGATACTTGAGAGAGAGAGATAAAGGCAGGGAGGGTTAAGGGTAGAGGGTAGAGGGTTTAAGGGTTAAGGGGATAGAGAAAGAGGGAGAGTGAGAAGAGAGCTAAGAGAGGGAGAGGGGGTAGGATGGAGAGAGTTCATAGAGAGAGAGGGAGGGAGTGGGAGAGAGATAGAGGGATGTGGGGTTAAGGGTAGAGGGTAGATGGTTCAAGGGTTTAGGGTTTAAGGGTTAAGGGTTAAGGGTTAAGGGTTTAAGGGTAGAGGGGGGAGACATAGAGGGAGTGATTGAGTGAGAGAGACCTAAGAGAGGGAGAGGGGATATGAGGGAGAGAATTGAGGGGTGGGGTTTAAAGGTTAAGGGTTAAAGGGTTTAGGGTTATGGGTAGAGGGAGAGGCGGAGGAGTGGAAGAAATGAGGGTAGAGGGTAGAAGGTAGAGGGTTAAAGTGGGGGAGGGAGATAAGAGTGAGTGAGAGAGAGAGACTAGAGAGAGGGAGAGGGGGTAGGAGGGTGACTTGAGAGAGAGAGGTAAATAGGGAGGGAGTGGGAGAGAGATAAGGGGTAGAGGGTTAAGCATAGAGGGTAGATGGTTTAAGGGTTTAGAGCTTAAGGGTTAAGGGTTTAGGGTAGAAGGGAGAGAGATAGAGGGTAGAGGGTTAAGGGTAGAGGGGAGGGATATAGGAGTGAGTGAGAGAGAGACCTACCATAGGGAGAGGGGGTATGATGGTGAGACTAGAGAGAGAGAGGGCGGGAGTGGGGGAGAGATAGAGACTAGAGGGTTAAGCATAGAGGATAGAGGGTTTAAGGGTTTAGAGTTTAAGGGTTAAGGGTTTAGGGTTTAGGTTTAAGGGTAGAGGGGAGAGATGAATAGAGAGTGAGTGAGAGAGAGAGAGAGAGACTTGAGAGAGGGAGAGGTGGTAGGAGGGAGGGTCTTGAGAAAGAGAGGGTAGATGGTAGAGGGTAGAGGGTTTAAGGGTTTAGGGTTTAGGGTTATGGTTAGAGGGGAGAGAGATAGAGGGATTTAGTGGGAGAGAGAGGGAGGGAGTGTGACAGAGATAGAGGGGAGGGAGATAGGATTGAGTGAGAGAGATACTTGAGAGTGGGAGAGGGGTTAGGAGTGGGAGAGAGATATAGGATAGAGGGTTTAAGGGTGTAGGGTTTAGCCTTAAAGGTAGAGGGCAGAGAGATAGAGGGAGTGAGTGAGTGAGAGAAACCTACGAGAGGGAGAGGAGGTAGGAGGGAGAGTCTTGAGAGAGAGGGAAGGAGGGATTGGGAGAGAGATAGAGGGTAGAGGGTTTAAGGGTTTAAGTATTTAAGGGTTAAGGGTAGAGGGCTAAGGGTAGAGTGGAGAGACTTAGGAGTGAGTGAGTGAGAGAGAGACTTGAGAGAGGGAGAGGGGGTAGGAGTGGGAGACTTTTTTAGAAATGTAAAATTCTAATGATTTTACATGTTGTTCATACTCATAAATTTCCAAATAATTCCTACCATGAGTATATTTTCCCCATATTTGGCCATGTAGTCCCATAAAATCCATCAGGTCTGAGTATTTCACATTATGATCTACATTGGCAGGAGATTATCAGGCTCTCCCTGATCCATAATGCATTTTCTGTTGATATACATTTGTTGTAGTCTATCAGCGAGACTTCTTTGGTGTCATAGCAATCAGAATTCATCTATAGGCACCTATCGACATGACATAACACATTGTCTTCACGACAGAAGATTCATATCGGCCAAATAAAGACTTTGGAGTGAGGTCTTACCAATCACATTATGTCTCATCGACTAGCATTGAACGATGTATCAACAGGAGTTATGTCTTTGGTATGTGGTCTTGTCGAATGCTTCATGTCTTACCAATCGGCGCACAAAGCAGGAAAACACTTTAGCCAAAAAAATTGTATTCAGTATGTGGTCTCACCAAATGGGTCATGACTCATCGACCAATGCACGAGGAGGCTTATCGACCAAGCTAAGTGGTATCGATGTAATATCTTGGTGAACGCATTATGTCTCACAAACTGGCATACAGAATAATGTTGTGGTAAGACTAAAGTACATCGAAGTAAGGTCTCAACGAATGCCTCAGGTCTTGCCAACAAAGCACAAAAGGGATTCTATCGAATAACTTTCAGAGTAAGGTCTTGCAGTCTTGTTGATATAAATGTCACACCGAAGTATTGTTTCATCGATGAGAGTGCTTGTGTCTCAGTGACTGAAATATACATTAAGGAACACATCTCGGTAAGATGAAGTATAGTCTCCCCGACAACAGAATGTTACAACGAAACGTATGAGACGAAAGGGTATTCGTCGGTGAGACTCCAAATTTTTTATGTGACTACGGGATGTCTCGGCAAATGTTTTGCAAATGTTAACAAAAGCTAAAATATTTTTGGCCAACATTTAAATGTGAAGCGATGTGTCTTTTTTAGATGTATAAATATCCATTTTTTATTTCAAAATGGAGATTAGATTAGATGTTAGATAGTAGGTAGGTCAGAAATGGATTCAGTAGAATAAATTTTCAGAACAGAGACTATGATGCATGATTTCAAATGGAGATATCAATGAAAATCAGTTGATGTGGTTGTTCATTTCTGGTGTCAATTGTCTGTTGTACTTATTGAAAGTATTATTAAGTTGTCTCCAAGATTGATGCTTTCTGGCTGTTTAAATTGATATAACAAGTTTATATTCAGTTTGTCAGTGCACATTTGTTGTATCTATAATCAAGGGATTTCTTTTAGGTTTGATTCAAGTTGTTAGCAACAAATCAATAAAGACAATGAAATCCAAAGATCTTACAAAACACAATGGAAGTAAACGAAAGAATGATTATACCTGATTTCCAAGACCTCCATGATTCACTTTTGTAATACCTTCTTGCTTGCTGGATAATACTTTTCCCTCAGATCTATCGTGCAAGTAAATCTTCAAATGCTTAAGTCCTACACCAAGCTTTGAAGGATTTATGCAATGTCTAAATGCCTATTCCTATGACTATAATTGCCAATGTCTAAACATACTAAGATTTGATCCAAGAAAGATAATAATTGAAATGAGAAGCCTAAATGTGCAAGTGAATAAATGCCTATAATATGTCTATGTAAGATGTCAGCGTGTAATCGAAAAGTGAGAAGAAAATGACATTTTATAGAAAATGTCATTTTGAATGGATGAGCGAGATCGAATTCTACAATAGGCCTAGAATGAGAGGTCCAGATTAAATATGAGAATCCCTAATCAGGGTTAGGGAAAAATCCTTAATCGAACGGTCAGAATAATATCCCAGATAATTGGATCGATGGTGGAGAATAAATGAGATAAATTAATTAAAGAAATAAAGATTTTTGAAAAATCAAGAAGATAAGATTGCCTGATTTGTGAGATTCGAAAAATCAAGAAAATAAGATTGTTGAAATTTTTGAAAATTCGATTTGGAAAATAAAAGAATGCACCACTTTGATTACTTGATTTTTGGAAAGAATAATATCTTGCTTTTTGAATTTAATTAATTCAAAATGATGATTTGGTGACAAGTAAATAATCTTTTTCAGTTATTTACCAAAAAAGTGAAAGTTAATTGAAATGAAATCATTTTAAATATTTTTATTTATTTAAAATGAGAGAAAATGAAATTAGTAATTAAATAATTAAAATAATTATTTAATTTGGAAGATAAATGAATAATTAAATAAATTAATAAATTTATTTAATTTGTGACAATTAGTGACATATCAAATAAATAAATGAAATTCATTTATTTAATAATCGAGGAAATTAAATGCATAAGGCCATTAAAAATAAATTAATAAATTTATTTAATTAAGAGGACAATAATTAATGGCGTCTTTAATAAAATAAATGAAATTTGTTTACATTTTAATATTTCATTTTATTTAATAATCATGAAGAATAAAAGGACATGAATTAATTAAATAATTATGAATTATTTAATCAATAGTGGTGTGGATAAGGACATAATTAAATGTCATAATTATCTTTGGGGCCGAAAGTGGTAAAAATGAAGTTTGCGGGCCCTATAAGTCATTTTAGGTCATCTACATTTTGCCTCTTTGCATGTCATAATGTAAACATACATTGTGACAAAGAAAATAAGTATCAAAAGATATGCCCAGTAAAGAATCACGAGGAGTATCATTGCCCCCCTCCGAGAAAAATTTTTTCAAAATTTTGGGCGGCTGACTAAAATTTTTGTAAAGGGTCCTAATAAATCAATTTAATGACCAAAAAACAGCGGCCCGGTCGGTTTCCAGATTATGACATGTGTTTAAAGCAACTAACGGCGAAGTCAAAGGTGGTCAAATGAGCCTCCAGTAATAACCCAGCTAAGAAAATGTCATTTTGACCTTATAAATAGGTTGACAAAGGGGTAAAAGTCAATTCACTTTTACTATTTACCCTGCGAATTTCGGGAGCTCAGAGCGAAAGGCATAGCAGCGAGGATGGTGATTCCAGTGTCAGAGCATCGCGGAGAGATCGTGCGGACCTATAGACGGCCAGAGAGCTCAAAGCCAGCGGTATGTACCCTTGTCCCACTTTGTAATTTTCTCATTTTTGGTGTCATTTTTAGCTTTCTATAACTAACAATATTTGCGCCACGACGCAATTGCGTTCGCGTAAGCCGCAATCGTCTATGTGTTCGACACATTTGATGCGTCGCGAGGCAAGTGCAAAGACAATTTAGGGTAGATCGGTGGTTTGCGCCGCATTTGACAATTTCTGCGATGCATTTGACTTATCGTGTCGCAATTGAATGTCTGAATGCTGCAATTGTCAAATTGCATCGCATTCTCTATTTTGATCGACACAATTGTGTTTATGCGAAGCAATTGCCTTAATGCGACGCATTCGTCAAATTTCACAATGCAAGCATGAACATATGATGCATTTGAGATTTTGCACTGCATTTGATGTACGGTATGACGCAATTGACTTTTTGAGACGCAATTGCTTGAGTGCAATGCATTTGTAATTTACCTTGACCGCAGTTGATTTTCATATTTGCGTAATCTTAGATGCTTTTAATGATGCTGAAAGTTATCCAAAAAGTACTGATGTATTGTTCGTATTTTTGCAGAAGTAGCTTGCCCCTATCTATATGAGAGAGAGCAGACCGACCACCTTTCAGTTTTCTGATTAGTTGGGCCTGCGAGAGTGGCGACGATTGATGCGTCTGGGAATTTTCTATGCTACGTATATGCCCACCATTCGGGCGAACAGGGGATTATTGACTACGCTGTGTGAGCAGTGGCATTCAGAGACTTGCTCATTCCACCTGCTGACAGGTGAGGCCACGATCACCTTGGAGGATGTCTATTGGATTCTTCGAGTGTTGATCTGAGGGGAGCGGATTGTCTATCACCCTCGTCATGGCAAGCAGACATTTTGGGCTTACTACCAAGATCAGGGTGCAAGATTGGGCATCCAGGGTTATGAGATCCGGTGAGAGTTCATGGCCGAGCACTATGGTCGCTTTGATGCATTCCTTGTGACTCTGATTGGGGGGATCCTGATTCTTGACTGCTGGGGACATGGATTTCCTATTAGTTGGGGGGACGTCCTGGTTGGTATGAGATGGGATAGGACGGTTTATGCTTGGGGTCCTTGTTTGCTAGGGACACTTTACCATCAGCTACACAACGTTTCCTATAGGAGAGGAGAGAGCATCTCCTGCAAGACCACACTAATGATGATTTGGGCTTGGGAGCACATTGCCATATTTTGCCCTCCCATTGAGAGAGCATAGTTGGCTAAGGGGATGCCCTATGCCTATTACTATGCAGGTGCACTACAACAGACTCGGATGGGCGAGACAGGTTGGTGGTGACACAGGATTGACATGATGGTGTCATTTATTTGGAGGTCGTACAGAGATTGTGAGGCATGGGATGATGAGGATGAGCACCTCAGCTTCTACCTACAGTATAGGTACCTGATTGGCAGGATAGTGCAGACGTCATTGATCATTGAGATGTACCTACCATAGCATGTCCTAAGGTAGTTCAGAGAGCAGTAGGGTGTACCCGCAGGGACAGCCGAGTATGCACGTTCTTCTAGGGAGTATGCCTGGGGACCAGCCATCCCAGTGGCATTCGTAGAGCAGCAGATAGACAAGCTAGGAGCCCAGGCATGGGGATGGAGAGGAGGAGCAGCCGATCTAGGGACCATAGTTGATTATGACCTCTAGTGGCAAGCACATAGACCAGTGTCATTGACAAATCCTGATGGGCCAACACCTGTGGATAGGCGGTCAGTGATCCCTCATGTGTTGAGGGTCAGACGGGGAGGCAGAGGCCGGGGGAGAGATGGAGGTAGGGGTAGAGATGGAGGTTGGGATGGAGACGATGGTGGGGATGGAGGTAGGGGGGAGGTGATGGTGGAGACAGAGGTAGGGGGAGATGATGGTGGAGATGGAGGCAGGGGGAGGTGATGGTGGAGACGGAGATAGGGGGAGGTGATGGTGGAGATGGTCGGAGGTGGAGATGAGATGGTCGGAGACAGGGCCAGAGGGTGCGGCAGCATGTGACGAGGGTAGTGTTAGATGTTATCCCCAAGGTTGGTGAGGAGGGAGAGGGAGAGGAGTAGCCTAGACAGGAGGGAGAGGGTGAGGAGAGATGGGAGGAGGATGTGGCGGTGGGGGGATAGGAAGAGGTGGAGGTGGGTGTGGGAGGTCAAAAGGAGGAGGTGGATGTGGGGGGAGGAGGACAGGAGGAGGTGGATGTGGGGGGAGGAGGACAAGAGGAGGAGGTGGATGTGGTCGATGATGACAATGAGGAGGATGATGCCATGGATGAGGCCGAGAGACTCCTTAGATGGCGGATGGTGGAGGGAGAGGAGGAGATACCTTCCTCCTCAGGATTGCCCTAAGATGCCACAACAGATCAGAGGGTGGCCGACCTACAGCAAAGACTGGATGAGAGCACGGTATAGGTCAGGGCGCTACAGGAAGAGCTAGAGGTAGTCTGGGTAGAGCGAGATTAGGCAGTGATCCACCAACAAGACTCAGCTCAATGGTGCACAGAGTTTGTAGCTTTATGCACAGGGCCCATAGGGGATATGGCTCACGAGTTGGCCAGAGTGAGCACGAGATTGGAGTAGTATAGGACACTATATGAGCAGGTAGTGCCACTAGAGCGATAGGATCCTACCTTGTCATGGTCATAGACAAGGAAAAGTAGTGGCCATAGATCAGGCAGTGCCAATGGTAGTAGGAGTCACACTAGTGTTGGAGGGTCTACCTCGACAGGTCACACGTCAGGGCACAGGTCACATCACTCCCGCAGGCACACCCTGAGTCATAGCCATGGGTCAACTGGTTCAGTACAGAGGTTAGTACAGGGATAGCCACCAGTGATAGATCCGTCCACCTCTCAGAGTCTAGCAGCAGTGATTTCATAGATATTTGCTACCGTTGAGATGATACCTTCATTCTCGGTTCCACTAGTAGCACAGACAGGGGCTGCTACAGATCCACCTATCGGTTTAGTGCGAGGTTCAGAGTTGCCACCGCCACATTCTTCACCATGAGGGGATGATGAGAGTCTACCCTAGGGGAATTTTGCTATTATGACACACTATGTATAGATTATTGAGCCTGCGAGCTCCATTTTTGGGATATTTCTTGACTTTATCCTGTGACATTGTACCTTTTTGAAATGGTATTTATATGATGATGCAGTTTTGATGTGGCCTACATGTGTTATATGATGCTCTTTGATTTATGTATATGATGTGATGTCCTATGTATGATGCTTAATTTATGATGCCATGTATGTATGTCCTATGATGCCTATTTGTGATTTTGATGCCATGATGATGCAATGCTTATTTATATGATTATGTTAATGATAATGATGTGCATAATGTATATGGTTTAATGTTATGGATGATTTATGTATGGACCTAATGCAATGTTTATATGATCATGTATGCACTTATGTTTTTGTATGTCACAGGATATCATCATGAGATGAACAAGAGAAGATGACGAGACTGATGAGAGAAGATGATTAGACCAAAGAGGAGAAGACATGAGACTGACGGAGATGCATGTTAATTCCTAGACCAAATCCTTCAACACTTTACTATAGGACTTTTAATATTTACTGCTCTTAATCATCATTGGGCAGACTGTTGTAATGGCCAACAAACACCAGGATATGACATAGATCAAGGTGTGCAAGGTTGTACCATTATGTAAGAAAAATAGTCATAGACAAGGATGATCATGACTCATACTGAGAGTGTGATTGCCCCAGTCTTTTTGTCATAATCAACCACAAGCAGAAAAAGACAAAGACAAATCATGAAACGTCATTGCTTCTCTAAATCCTATTTCCAGGACATCCTTGAGAAACTAGCGGCATGATTGTCGAAATACAAAAACAAATAAAGCCACTACCATGATATGTCATCATTTTTCTAAATCCCAGAATCAGGACCTCACTGAGAAACTAGTAGTCATGCATGTCAATCATCATGATACGTCGGTGCTTCTCTAAATCCTGCTTAGTGGGATCTCGTTGAAAAACTAATAACATGATAATAACCAAAAGACAATCGTCAACTGTTTGCCAAGTGTGTCTAGATATCCATTGCTCTGATGTCAAGATGTCTGGTTTAATAGTGTCAAGATATCAAAATGTTTAAAGTTTTGATGATCTTGAAAAATGTCGAGAATTGGTGAATTCAATAAGGATGCATCCTGAATCATGCCGATGTCAAGAGGATTTGATCCCTAATAGTCTTAAGGGGTCCCTCGAAATGATGATGATGCCTAGGAAGGACACATCCTAAGGCATAGATGACAAAGTTGGTTCTTCAGAAGGACACATCTAAAGAATACTGATGTCATGAAGAGTGATCTTTAGATGTCAAGAGAATCACTCAAAATGTCGAATGACAATGACGATGCCTAGGAAAGACCTATCCTAAGGCATAGATGGCAGAGGTTATCATTCAAAAGGACACATCTGAAGATTAACCAAGTGTTGACAGTGTTGACAGGTTACAGTGATTTGATTTGTTTTGACTAAGTTTGACTTGTGTTGAATAGATGTCACTATTGTCATAATAATATGTGCCGATGAGTTTTGTCATGTTGTGGTAAATGATTGCCAGAATTTGCTTGATGAGTTTTGTTCGTTTAGGAAAGACTTGTGTTGTCTTGAAGACTTTTTGACGTGTGTGCTACTGTGATGTCATGAACCCTAATGGACTGACCTAGTGCGGCCTCAGGGGCTCATCGATAGATGGCCTTGCCTACATCATACACTCAGAGACCTCGTAGTTCGACACGACCAATGACTTTGCCTTGATAACTAAAGATTGCGTCATGATTTTATTTTGACAAACCTAAAGGGAAGGACCTAATGTCTCGAGGACTCAAATGTGAGTCTTGCCTACGTAGCAAGTGCACAGAGACAACATAGTTTGGACAAATGACAAAGACTGATTGACATGACTAACTTTGACAAGAGATAACAGTGCGTGTGCGTTCTTTGAGTAGTCTGATGTTTTGCTTGTGGTTTTTCTTCAGGACGGTTTATGATTTTTAGGTCTTTTTTTTTTCAAGACATTTTACGATGTTTTTGTCTTTTTTCAAGACTTTTTGCCAATTTTTTTTTTCTTTTTTCAGGACTTTTTGCCAATGTTTTTGTCTTTTTTAGGACTTTTTGCCAATGTTTTTGTCCTTTTTTCAGGAATTTTTGCCAATTTTTTGTGATCATATGTGACGTCCACTGCAATTGCATGATAAACATTTTTCCCCCAGTCAGGTCCAAGACTTAGCCATTTGTAAGGAATATGGATGGGATGCTGCTGGTTTACTAGATGAACAGTCATTAGGACTTGATGTCAATCGTTTATCCACTATGACAGGTAAGGTAGGATGTGGTGGTGATTTGCGTAGTAATGGTAGAAATACCTTTCATCCTAGGCCAAGTTAGACAAAGTGACAATAGATGGCAGAGCAATGATTGATTACACATGGCGCCTATTTGCCAGGTTTTCACCATGGTACTTGTCCAAAGCACCTGCTTGCCAGGTTCTCAATATTGAACGAATCATTTTTCTCTTTACTATTTTCATGATTTTTTTTATTTTTTTTTGTGTCACCAAGACGCCTGTTTGCTAGGTTTTCATCAAGGCAACGTTGTTTTGCCATTTTTCAATTTTTTTTTTTGTATTTTATGGTTTTTGACTCAATCCTTTGATGCTATGCGTAGAAATTTCAGAGATGTAAACTGTTGATGGGCTCTGTCAATTGTTCTCCATCTGGTGTTGCTAGCTGATAAGCTCTAGAACCAAAAGAAGATATGATAATGTAGGGACCTAGCCAATTTGGTTCAAATTTTCCTAGTTTTTCTGTGTCAGCTTGGTTCTTGGGGTTCTGCATGAGAACTAGGTCACCAATGTCAAACTTTCTGACCATAACCTTTTTATTGTAGCTATGACAAAGATGGTTCTGGTATGCTTGGAGATGATTTAGTGAATTTTGCCTTCTTTCTTCCAGCATTTCCTGCTCGTACAAGCGTGATTGTCGATACTCCTCTTCATTAGTTAGACCCTTCAAGGAGACTCGTAGTGAAGGAATTTTGACCTCAATGGGCAAGATGGCTTTAGTGTCAAAGACTAAGGCAAATGGGGTAGCTCCTGTAGGTGTACAAATACTAGTTTGGTAAGCCCATAGAGCAGGGTTGAGTTGTATGTGCCAGCCACAACCAACGTCATTGACAATCTTTTTTAGAATTTTGACAATAGTTTTATTTAACGCCTCAGCTTGGCTGTTTCCTTGTGGGTAGTATGGAGATGAAAAGTGGTGTTGGATATGGAATCGCTCACATAACTCACGTACGTCTTGGTTTTTAAACGGACATCCATTGTCAATGATGATGGATTGCGGAAGGCCATACTAGCAAATGATGTAATTAAGGATGAACTTGGATATTTGCTTGCTGGTAATGTATGTCAATGGGATGGCCTCAATCCACTTTGTAAAATACTCAGTGGCAGTAATGATAAATTTATGGCCATTGGATGAGGTTGGATGAATCTTACCCACGAGGTCGAGTCCCCATTGAGCGAAGGGCCAAGGAGAAGTGATTGGCCGAAGTTCCTGTGCTGGAGCATGGACCAAATCACTGTGGATCTGACATTTGCGACAAGTTCTAACATATTCAATTGCATCCTTTTCCATTGTTGGCCAATAATACCCACATCTCGTTACTTTCTTAGCCAGAGTAGGACCACTCGAATGAGATTCGCATATATTGTCGTGCACTTCTTGTAAGGTCGTACATGCTTCGTCGGTGTCAAGACATCTAAGGAGGGTATCATCAAAACTGCGGCGGTAAAGGGTGTCACTGACAATGGCATACTTTGCAGATTTTCGAATGAAGGACTTCCTTTCGTTATTGGACAGGTTCAGTGGAATGGTTTGAGATTTTAGGTAGTCGTAAATATCCTGATACCAGGGAGAGTTGGGACCAACAAGTTTGCAAACCATTTCTGATTCTGGGATATCATATGCCGGTATCAAAAGTTGTTCTATTAAGAACTTAAATTGTGACACATTTTTAAGGATGTCCAAGAGAGAACCAATAGTAGCCATTACATCAGCTACCTTATTTTGTGCCCTGGGGATTTGTTCAAAAGAAATCAATTGGAAGTATGTTAGGAAACTATCCACCATCCTTTTGTAGGGAAGCAACTTCTTGTCCTTTGTTTCATAGTCATCATTCACTTGTTTGATAACGAGCTGGGAATCCCCGAATACAAGCAATGTCTGAATTTTCCATTTAATTGCCATCTTGAGACCTGTAACTAGTGCTTCATATTCAAAAATGTTATTTGTATAAGGGAAGGCGATCTGGTATGACTCAAGGATTGAATCCCCCTATGGTGTGATAAACAAGATTTTGGTGCCTGAGCCATGACCAGTATGAGACTTATCAAAATACAGCTTCCATGGTACCACTGATTCCGCATGAAAAATGGACTCATCAGGGAAATTAATTACTAGTGGACGAGTGACTTGAATTAGTGCATCTGCCAGTTGATCTGCTATTACCTGTCATTTTATTGCCTTATGCTCAACATATTGTATGTCATACTCACTTAGTATCATGACCCATTTGGCCAACCGGCCTGTTAATGCTGCCCAACTTAGGAGATATTTCAGTGGATCAATCTTGGCGACCAGTTGTGTTTGGTGACTGAGCATATAGTGTCTTAGTTTTTGGGATGCAAAGACAACAGCGAGGCATGCACATTCAATGTATGTGTAGTTCAAATCATACCCTATCAGTGTGTGGCTGATGTAATAGATTGCTCTTTCTTTTCCTTCATGATCATTTTGTGCCAGCAATGCCCCCAGTGCTAAACTAGTAGTCGAGATGTATAGAATCAATGACTTTCCATGAATAGGAGGCATGAGGACTAGTGTTGACAGTAGGTAATCTTTGATTTGCTGGAAGGCCTCTTGACATTTATTCATCCATACAAAGGGGATACCCTTGCGTAACAGATACTAGAATGGGTGACACTTATTTGCCAATTGGGCTATGAAATGCCGAATGGATTGTACTCTGCCTTGCAGAGTTTTGAGTTCACTGATTCCTTTGGGCAGAGGCATGTCTATGATTGCTTTGACCTTTGCCAGATTGACCTTTATGCCTCTTCGAGAAACTATGTACCCCAAGAGTTTACCCGATGTGACCCCAAAAACACACTTCTTAGGATTTAGCCAAACTTTGTACTCTTCAATTCTCTTGAAAATTGTGTCAAGTACCTTCAAATGATCTTTCCTGGTTACTGATTTGGCCAATAGGTCATCTACATAATCTTCCATTATATTGTGCATCATGTCATGGAAGATCATGGTCATAGCCCTTTGATATGTGGCACCTGCATTTTTGAGATCGAAGGGCATGACGTTCCAATAGTATGTACCCCATGGGAAAGTAAATATCGTTTTGTGCTGATTTTCAGGAGTAATGCGGATTTGATTATAGCTAGAGAAACCATCCATGAGGGATAGCATCTCATACCCTGTTGTAAGGTCCACTATGATGTCAATGTTTGGAAAAGGAAATTCATCCTTTGGACATGCTTTATTTAGGTCTCAAAAATCTGTACATACATGGATCAACCCATTTGACTTTGTGACTGGGACCAGATTAGAAATCCATTCAGTGTAGTCAATAGACCGTACGAATCCGGCGTCTAGCAATTTCTTTAACTCGGCCTTGACCAATAGGGCAACTTGGGGGTGCATTTTGCGCAACTTCTGCTTGACTGGTTTAGCATTAGGTAATAGTGGTAGATGGTGCAGAACCAGTTTTGGGTCCAATCCTGGCATGTCAGCATAGGACCATGCGAAATTGATTTTTTGTTCTGCAAAGAATTTATGAAATTCTGGTTTCTCTTCGTCAATCAATGATGAGGCAAATAGGACCATCTTGGGGTCTTTTGTAGTTGAAATATTATCCTCTATTGTGTCCTCAATAAGCATAGCCGATTTCTCCTGTTGCACGGGGAGAAAGTCCAGTCCTCCATCTTTGGGCGCCTCAGAGAGGTTTTCACCTGCAGATACGTCCTTTATTTTTACTATTTTATCGTCAAGAGGTGCCTTTCAGTTTTCACCTAGGGACGTTTCATTTTTTACTTTATTTTTGCTTTTGCGACTAGAGGACGGAGAAGTCTCGCCGAAGTATGTCGTGCAGTCTAAATCAATGGCGAATCCTGATTTGTGGTCCCCACTAGGTATGCCTTCTTGTAATCCCATAAATTCAGCAATTGCCTCATCATTCTGAAATGTGTCCAGAACTGGCGGTCCTTGTTGGTCCCAATTGACTAGCTCAGGGTAAACCAAGGAGATGCCATCGTCAATGCTGGTAAATTGGGGTGAGGATGCAGACAACATGTAGATGGATTCACTGATGTTGTAGATGAGATTATCATCATCCAACTCTATATCAGACTCTATCCAATATTCTCCTTCACTAGTGTCATATTCGTTGTCAAAATACGGAGTGAAGGTTTTAGAGCCCTGGTTGTTAATGTCGTCTGATGCTTCAGATGGATTGGACCGAGGGGGTTTGGATGATGGGTGTTGTACATCATGGGAAGTGGTAGTGGGACTTTGACTATTTGGTGCCTATTCAATTTTGAATGTTTTCCAAAACCATTGTTTAGAGGTCAGTTCCCCTAGTTCGACAAATAAATCATCAAGACAACAATCACTTAGGGATCGTTCTAAGCCAAATTCCCACTCATGGGAGTCTGTTTTGGTGAGGGTTTCCCTAGTAGTCTTGACACTATCTGAAGCATATACTTGCTCATTTGAAAGTCCATAGGTACATCGATCGTCATTGTCAGGTGATCCAAACCCTAATCCAAGATACTTTAGAATTTGAAAAGTTTCTATGGGTTCCCTTCAGCCAGTTTTATTTTTTCCTAGGCCACTAGTACCATTGTAGCCTTTAGCGTTCATGATGTCATAACCTTTGCCATATCTTTGAACTGGTAATGGGGGTAGTGTGACAGTATCCTTATAGATCCATCCTGTGATGTCAGCAAGGTCTTCATCACTCATGTCTCCCCACTTGATAAAAACTATTTTTGGTGGAACTTTGAAAATTTCTTGAGGTTCCATTGTGAAACAAGGCCGACCATAGACCTTTGGAGACCTGGGCATTGTTGTTATGCTGTATGCTGTGTGTAGTTTGAATTCTCCGCACCCAAGGTCCTAGATTTTGATAGTAGATTCAGCCTTAGGGATAGTGGAAGATGGTGGTGTGGCGGAAGACGTGGATGGAGCAGATGTGGAAGATGACGTGAGTGTGGATGGGTCGATGTATTTGGATGACGAGGATCCAGGTGCTTCTTGGTTAATAGGTACTTAGTTTTTAGAGATACCCCTTAGATTGGTACAATATTGGAAAGGGTCGGGGTCTCCGTATATGGTTATTTTTGTGCCATCAAATGGAAACTTTAGGCATTGGTGATATGTGGATAGAACAACTTTTAAGGCATGGATCCATGGGAAGCTGAGCAAGATGTTATATGGTAGTTCCAAATCCAGGACCTAGCAAGTTGTGTCTACAATGATTGGTCCCACTCTGATAGGGAGAGATATAACACCTCATGAAGAGTGTTCCTCGTCATTGTATGCTTTGATCACTATGCTCTTTGTTGAGTCTACGCACGCATCAAAGAACCCTAGAGCCTTAACCAGTTTGAGGGAGCATATATTCAATCCTACTCCGCCATCTACTAAAACCCGTCTAACTTTGTGTTTGTGGACAAAAGTTTCTATGTGTAATGCATCATTGTGGTTAGTTTTAGGTGATGAGTAGTCTTGATTCAAGAAGGTGACGTGGTGCGGCATAGTGAGATATCCCACCATGGTTTCAAATTGATTGACATCAATGTCCTTGGGGACCGACGACTCTAGGAGAGTTTTATTTAGGATCTCTTTATGTGTAGGAGAGATACGAAGCAACTCAAGTATAGATATTTGCGCGGGAGTCTTTCCTAGCTGGTTAATGAGGTTGAACTAAATTTTGGGTTTCCATTGCTGTGTGGTCAGGATAGGTTTTGGTTGTTTAATAGATGGGGCAGGTTGTGACTGTATAGCAGATGGACACGGTATGGTGATTTTGGCTTGTCTAGCAGGAGGTGGACCAGCTATAGTGACCTTGCCACTGCGAGTAGTAGCATTACATTGGGGTGCTCTCTTGACCGTAATGGTATTGATGTATTCATCGTCAGTTTGGATATATTTATAACTGGTCCACTAGAATAATCATACTTGGCTCGGGCAAAGTTGGCTTGATTCTGTGGACCTGAAGTGGAAGCATTATGAGAACCATGGTCCTACAGTGGATTCTTGTGGATAGTATGATCTGAATTGGAGGCGAATTGTGATCCACCTACTTCGATGGTGCGACTTTCACTAAGATCTTGTATTAGGTTTTTCAATTGTCGACAGTTAGAGGTTGTATGCCCTTTTGCTCGATGGTATTCACAAAATGCATTGTCATTCCACCATGTTGGTTTGAATTGTCCTGGGTCATATGGTTTTGGTTCTTGAAGTATGATGACCCCATGCTAGAGGCATTTCCTAAGGACTTCTTCAATAGGTTCACCCAAAGGAGTGTATGTGCGACCCCTAGGAAATTGTCTCATCTGACGGTATTGTCCCTGATGATTTTGACATTTCTGATTGTTTGAAGAAATATTGGGAGGAGGTGTCAATGTCGTTGTTGGTTTGTTTTGTTGTTGAACCCATTTTAGGGCCAATACAGGACCTACAATGTTTGCAGTCTTGGCGTCAATGGCACCATCATTTGTAAAGTGTTTATTTTTCACCCAGTATTTGTTTTTGTCAGCAGGTGGATTGACGTTTGTGTTTTTGGGGCCATACCTTAGTTCTCCCTTTGCGATAAGGGCTTTCTCAATCTGGACCCCTTTTTCAACTAAGTCTATGAAGTTTATGCAACAATGTATTTGTAGTGCATATTTTAGGGGCCCTAGAAGTGTTTGGACAAACATATCGACCTTTTCTCTTTTGGGATGTCAATGTGACATCGACTAGCGAGGCTTCTCCATTTTTGAAAGAATGGGATAAATGTCTCACTGGAATCCTCTTGCATGAGATTGCACAAGCTAGTGATAAAGGTATCCATGTCGATGTTGTATGCATAATTTCTTATGAAATTTTGTTTAAGCTCATCCCGTGTCTAGATATCCTTTTGAGTTGAAAACCATTCAAGGGCTTGACCCGCCAGACTTTTAGAAAAAGGTCTCATCAAGTATGTTTGTTCGTAGGCGATGTCCATACAATTGGTTGCAAATTTACGAACATGCTCAATGGGGTTTGTCTTGCCTCTATATTTTGTGAAGTTGGGTGACACATCCTGGTGGAAATGGAGGCATGTATAAGCTCGTGTCAAATGGGTATACATTTAGATCATACGATATTTATGATTTCTTGCCTGAAATGTACATGTTTTGGATAGTTTTCTCTACATCCATCAATCGCATTTGTAAGGCATCCATAGCAGGATTATTTGTGGTCCCGTGTGTGGGGTTGCCTGGTACACCATGTGTCCTTGTTTGTTGTGCATGAATATTTATGTATTGTGGCGATATGGATTGCTGTGATATGTATGATGTGTGTGGATTGAAGTGTTGTTGGTGTTGGAGGTTAGGATTGGGTGCATGTTGATGAGTATGAATGTTAGATGAGTAGGTTGGGATGTGTCCCCCCAGCCATGTGTGTCATTATTTGGGGGATGTTATGACCATGAATGTTATGATGTGTCAATGATGTCATGGGTTGTGTTACTTGGCTGCCTTGTGCGAATTGATGATTTTTCCTAAGAGGAATGTTTGTGTTTGCACCTTGGGAGGGAATGACATTTGACTGTGTTGTCGTGTTAACTTTTTGTTGTCCTCGGATAAAGATACGTCCTGTGCCTCCTCCCAAAGAATTTTGTGAAATACCACTGAGCAGATATGTCGAAGTTGTGCTCATGGTAGTAGATGGAGCTGTCAAGGGGGGATTGTTGTGACTTGATGATGCACCCATGGTGTTTACTGTCATGATATTTGTGGTGTTGGGGGTGTTTGGGATGTTGGAGGTGTTTGGGACATTGGGAGTGGCATGCGCTATCGTTGTGGTGCCCATGGAAGTATTGCTCATAGTGTTTGGAAGTTGACCACTATGTGACATGTTATGTGTGTTGTTAACATTAGGGTCTGGAGGTGTTAATTATATCGTGGTAATGTTGAATCCTTGAGGTAATTTGGCTCCTTCACTCAAGAGTATAGCCAAGAATCTGTCTCTGTCGTGACGGACCACTGTTTCAATGAATTGAGAGGCCTCTGGGTCTTATCCTATTGCCTTTAAGTTTTCCTCAAGTATTTGACCATATTCATCTCTTTGCAAGAGTTGTTCAAATGGGTTGTTTGATGAGGATTGCGTTGTCATTGGAGGTTTATTGTCTAAATTGGAAAATAGATCGTAAAAGGTCCAATTTGGGTCATTTGTAGGATTGTCGATAGTGGAAGTGGGGTCTTGTCCAAGGTTTGCCATTTGTCATTGCTTTTGGATTCTAGTTTCCACCATAAATGAGATTTCTTAAATGGGAATGACAACTAATAATGATGATACAATGCAAGGTCTAAGCTCAAAATGACGACTAGGATGACTAATGTTTTTGGATTTTTTTGTGAAAAGGATATGCAATATGCAAACTTATAATGCAATGTAAGACAAGGGTATCTAAACACTTCTAAGCTCAAACTTTGTTTTCGATTTTAACTACTAGAGGACTTTTGTTGGAAATGACAAGGTGACAAGGTCTAAATGACTATTGAGTTTTCCTAACTAGACTTTTGAGTTGGAAAAAAATTCTCACAAAAAAGGACAATGACTAAAAAGGGGTTTGACAATTTAGTCCAAAAGAGCCTAGTCTCGAAAGCAATGAGTTTGCAAAGTGTGCTGAGATTTACCTAATCCTAAGTATGCAAAATGTGAACCTAGGGATAATCTAATGCCAAATGTATGCAACTAAAAGAAAATGAAGGATGAAACCTATGGTGACGAGTTGAAACTTTGAGCAATTCCAGACTTGGTTTCTGATAGAATCTCCCTGGAAACAATGTTTGACAAATGGTTGACAAGTTGAAGACCTCAGGTTTTGAATATGAAGTTTTAAATTTTTGACAGGAAAATGCATCGTTTGAAGCCACAAATGTGTCTTAGTTTATCAAATGCAATTTGGTTTTGCAATTGTGGCTTTTGGACTGTCAGATGTGACTTGATTTAGCATATGTGGCTTTGCAGTGTTCAAATGCATCGCGACGCCTACATATGTGGTGTTCTAAATGTCAGATGCGGTTTAACAGAGTAGTTGCGGTGCAGACAATCAATTGCGGTTCGACAGATGCGACACAGTTTTGTTTCAAAATGATTTTTTTGTCATTTTGATGTCAATTTTGATCTGTTTGGTGAATGTTTTGTTTTGAACTGTGATAAAACTAGAAAACACTTGACAAACACAGCATTTTGAATGTAACCAATCACACATCAGATAAGCACAATCCTAAAAAGGCCAATAGGCCAAGGGTTTGTATACTTGGTATAGCCCACCGATATACCCCGAATTGGTGATAAACACCTTTCCTTCTCCAGAGTGGACATCTTAGAATTTTGGTGGCATTGGCTCCCCTCCATGGCTCATTAACGTCATTCAAGCACACCAAATTCAAATTCTTGGGTAGTGACTTCCCAAGAACTGATATCTCTACTCAAGGGGATTAGTAGTAAGTGTCTTCGAGCATGATACTGTACCCTGCACTATACCAAGCAACAACCAATATAACAGTTGGACACTAAGACAAGAGGTTTCTAATTTGGGCATTCCATTCATGAGGCATGATCCATGCGGTGAGAGTCCCCTTTCGGATCCATCTTGTCGGAACCACACTTGTGATTCTTGGGATTTCCCCAAGAACCCACTTTTGTATACCAGCTAGAAGCCCCTTGGTGTCAGGGTGCTACCGGTCTGAGTTATCCTGGGGTGAGTACTTTTTCCCATCAGAACAGGCCCAAGTTCTAGAGTTAGTAACCATTTCTCTTACTCCCAGGATCGCTCGAAAGTGTAAGGGGAGAGGATACTTCGATTACTAAATTGTAAGGGTGACACAAAATAAGATGGGTCTGGTTTTCTGATCACCTAGTTTTCACAAGGTGAGAGCATAATCACCTACCACCTTCAAGCACAATCAAACATAAAAAAACAAGCATTCATTTTAAAAGCACCAAAATGAAGTGTTTTCTACACTAGAAATTGCAAACACATTGTTTGAGAAATGAGTCTTTGACAAGCATAGCTACAAAACCACAAGTTAGTAGTTTTATCCACCAGTCTTGGACCCACAGAATGTAATTGCCACACGCAGTTGAATGCATCTCGACAGAGCAAATGTGTCACTTTGTTCATCAAATGCGACTCAGTATTTCAACTACGGCTTTCTGGACTACGATTGTGGCTTGACAGAGCGATTGCGGATTTTCTACTGGCGAATGCGTCGCGACGCATCAAATGTGTCACAGTTTAAAAAAATGGTTGCGTCGATCCGTACCTGTACCTGTAAAAACAATAGAAAACACCAAAAATTGTATGGAAATAATTACAAATAACAGAGTCGTGTTCACGTCAGGTTCACCAATGTAATCAAGGGATTTCTTTTAGGTTTGATTCAAGTTGTTAGCAACAAATCAATAAAGACAATGAAACCCAAAGATATTACAAAACACAATGGAAGTAAATGAAAGAATGATTATACCTGATCGCCGAGACCTCCATGATTCACTTTTGTAATACCTTCTTGCTTGTTGGATAATACTTTGCCCTCAAATTTGTCATGATAGCAAATCTGCAAATGCCTAAGTCCTACACCAAGTTTTGAAGGATTTATGCAATGTCTAAATGCCTATGCCTATGACTATAATTGCCAATGTCTAAACATACTAAGATTTGATCCAAGAAAGATAATAATTGAAATGAGAAGCCTAAATGTGCAAGTGAATAAATGCCTATAATATGTCTATGTAAGATGTCAGCGTGTAATCGAAAAGTGAGAAGAAAATGACATTTTATAGAAAATGTCATTTCGAATGGACGAGCGAGATCAAATTCTACAAAAGACCTAGAATGAGAGGTCTAGATTAAATATGAGAATCCCTAATCAGGGTTAGGGAAAAATCCTTAATCGAACGGTCAGAATAATATCCCAGATAATCAGATCGACGGTGGATAATAAATGAGATAAATTAATTAAAGAAATAAAGATTTTTGAAAAATCAAGAAGATAAGATTGCCTAATTTGTGAGATTCGAAAAATCAAGAAGATAAGATTTGGACTGAAGATTTGATTTGGAAAATCAAGAATCTACCCAATTACTTGATTTTTGGAAGAATAATATCTTTTTGAATTTAATTAATTGAAAATGATGATTTTAGTGTGCAAGTAAATAATCTTTTTCGCATTATTTACCAAAAAGAGTGAAAGTTAATTAAATGAAATCATTTAAAATATTTTCATTTATTTAAAATGAGAGAAAAGTGAATTAGTAATTAAATAATTAAAAATAATTATTTAATTTGGAAGATAAGATTGAATAATTAAATAAATTAATAAATTTATTTAATTGTGACAATTAGTGACATCAAATAAATAAATGAAATTTATTTATTTAATAATCAGGAAGACTTAAATGCAGAAAGGTAATTAAATAAATTGATAAATTTATTAATTAATTCTAGGACAATTAATGACGCCTTTAATAAATAAATGAAATTTTTTATTTAATAATCATGAAGAATAAAGATATGAATTAATTAAATAATTATGAATTATTTAATCAATAGTCGAATGTGGACCAAGGACATAATTAAATGTCATAATTATGCTAGGACGAAAGTGGTAAAAATGAAGCTTGCAGCCCAAGTCATTTTTAGGTGTCTACATTCTATGTGGTTGATTGATCGATTCTTTCAAGAAAAGATTAAACTTTGATTGATCATAGTAATCAGGGAAATTCATTTGGATCATTAAGAAGAGCTTAGTAATCATAGTCTTACATGTTTATACAAGTTATAAACAAAACATATGCCAAACAATTTGAGTGTTCTCTAGAAATAAGTTGCCCATTTCAATTTTATTTGACTCCACATACCCAATAAGGCACTAGTCTCTGCATTTTCATTATCTAGATTCATTCATTTTCTTTACATCTGTTAACTGAACATATTAGGATTTAGCTTTGAGTATTGCTATACAATTTATACCAAATTTAGTTTTATTTGTCCACTCCCATCTTCCATTGTGGGTGAAACATTTCAATAGAGATAAGCACATTAAGTCTACTTCATTCATATAGGTACACCCACCTAGGTCTGGCAGCACCTGAAGAGTAGAAGGTTCAATTCATTTGACCTTTTCTATTACCCTAAAATGTACCAAGAGATTGGTAGCCTCTTGAGGTTTTCCACCTGCGTTTTTGAGAGCTAACAAATTGGTGACTCTGCTGGGGAATAACTTATGAAAATATGGTGGCAGGTAGCCTTGCCTTATAAAGTCATAAAAATTTTAAATCAGGTCTTCAAATAGAGATTCATAATTGTGTAGTTTGCAGCTCCCCATCTGATTCATGCACTTAACAAATTGGCGACTCTACTGGGGACAAACATCAAAAAATATGGTTCCAGCCTATCCATCCATAGAGTCAATATAGTTCTAAAATTGGTCTTTAACCAAAATTTCATAATTGTTTCATTTGCACTCCCCATCTGACTCATGCACTTAACAAATTGGCGACTCTATTGGGGACAAACATCAGAGAATTCGGTTGAAGACCATCATATAGAGTCATTGAAGAAAAAGTTGTAATTTGAGAAGTTTCAGAAAAATTGATTCCATTGGGGAGAAGATCAAAAATAGTTATTTCAAAAGAAACATTTTCCTACTTTCGGAAAGGTAGGTGGTGACTCTCAAAAAAGCTTGATGAAGAATGGAATTTTTGTATGGAACAAAAGAATTTTTTGAAAAGCAGTAGTTGATTAGAGGAATTGAAGAATTGAAAAAGAAAAAGCTACAATTGGACAAGAATGAATACACAAATACAATAAGGCATTGGACCCCTCAAACACCTTATAATATAATTGGAAATTTTCACAATATAGATAATGCATATCATACACAACAGAACATTTATTCACCATAGCTACTACATGGTAAGCATTACATGCCACACCATAATGCACAATACAACAGTCCACCGTACCAGTATCAATACCCACCTAATGATCCCCCTCATCTATACATAACAGTGATCGAACAATTCAACCTGACAAGGTTTCAATGGTACCGTTACCCTTTGGATGGCAGTTGGAGAGGTCTTGTTCCAAAGTTTACAGGGAGCAGTGCAATTTCTACTGAAGATCATTTAAGGAGTTTCAATGCTTTCATCCAAGATTTGGATGTGTTGTATGAAGATTTACATATGAGGTTATTCATGATGTCACTCATTCATGAAGCTAGGGATTAGTTCAATAGCCTACCAATAGCTTCTATTAATTCTCTCCAAGGATTCCAGGATCAGTTTCTCGAGCACTATGGAAATTTTTCTATATCAAATTGAGCTTCCCATGGGTTTGTACAGATTCAAAAAAATTAGAACTTGCAGCAATATGTGTGCCATAATCAATAGTTTGAAGAAGAAGAAGATGAGAATGTACATACTCAAAGCCAGGACTCCATCACAGAATCAAATAGTGGAATTTACGCCTTTGATACATTTCTTAACATAAGAAGACATGAAGGAGAAGATAAAATTTCTTTATACAACAAGATGATAAATATCTGTATGCAATTACCTCCCAATTGTAAGCCTACAAGGCCCATTTTTTTTTCACAATTCATAAAATTTTGGAAAATTGAATCAGCCTATTGGTCAAAATCATCAATACAACATGTCTGTGATCGAGTGAATAAATTTTTTGACGCCATGGAGAGGATAAGGTATGAGAACACTATCAATGTTGAGTCCAATAGTTGTATTTCTGATGATTATAGAGAAATTGATCAAACAATGCAGCCAATAGAAGATAATACAAGTGAAAGTCAAAATGGTTCATATGATAGCTTTCATGAGGAAGATGAAGATACAAGAGGTCTCTCTTGCATGACAAATTGTGACAGGGAAAGAAGTGTATGTTTTGAGTGATCTAATGAATATTTCGATTGTGAAGATGAACCTATTGATTTTGATTTACAGCAAGGTGATTCTTGCAGTTCTTGTGGTAATCAAGAGGAAGAAGTAATGGAAAATGTGGATCCTTTTGACAGTGAACAAATAACCCCTTTGGCTAGAGCTCATAGCCATGAGAACATGATTGATGAAGAAGAAGATTGCACATTTGAAAATAGTTTTAATTTTTCTTCAAAACTATTGTATGATCAAATAACAAAAGAATCTCAAATGACATCTAACCAAGGTGTGCTACAAAATTATTTCTTTGTTCCACTCCATGATGAGGATGGAATGTGCTCAAATGAAGAGGAGAGTACATCAACATGTGAAGAGAACAATTATAATGATCTTGAAAACTGCCATGTTGATGAATTGGAAAATGAAATGGAAGGGGATTGTGTATCATGTCACAATGAAGAAGAGTTTGAGGGCAATCATTTGAATTTTTATTTACAACAAGGAGATATTTCCAGCTCTTGTGGAGATAAAGAAGAGGGAGAAATAATAGAAGATATGGAAGAAGAAACATATTCACTCAGCACTGAGCAAATTTCAGATTTGCTAACTCTTGAATATCAGAGATGTGTACATGAGGGTGATCCTGAAGTTTTGTGTCCAGCTTACATTTGTTTTGAAAGTGAAAGTTCTTTATGTAATGATTCATGTGACTCCCAGTACATTTCTCGAAATGATGGAGAAACCTTTGAAGTTGACAAAAAATCTGTGTCCATTCAATATGAGGTATGTGATTTTGAAATTCCTAACTCATGTGGAGAAGACATTTATCCACATACCAAGGATGACAGAAGTCCAACATTGATTGGTTCATATATGCTTGATATTGAAGATATGAGTCATAATCTAGCGTTGTCTCCAAATGGTGATACCGAAGAGGTGCAAAAAGTTTCAAATTTATTTGTTTTAAACAGCATTGATATGACAAAAAAAATTAATTCTCAAGAGAAGCATTCTGATGGTGAATTTTTAGTACAACTAGGAGAGTGTTTTATAATACATAATAGTGAGAAAGATAATGGGAAATATTGCATTCAATATGAATGTAATTTGTATGTTGAAAATAACAGATATTTGTCCCATGATGGAGAATTTGAACTACGGAATGGTGGAGGGAATCTAGGCCAAGCTTAGCACGATGATTTTCTAAAAACTTTCAATAACAGTGATAGGGAAGAATGCATGAATATCTTCAAGAAGAATATGAGGAACTCAAAGAAAATCTGGGTGTTTGATAGAGGGAAGTATTGGCCTTTCTTTTGGATGGCCTTGAACCATCATTCATGGTTTGAATTTTAGACCGAAACAGTTCAAAATAGATGGAGTTAAAACACAGAGGATTGAGGGTTGCCAGTGCATGGACAACTCTTCATGATCCTCTTTAAAATTATTTTCCACGCACAGTAGTTTAAGATTTTTTTTATCTCCATTTCCATCTTTCTCACTGATTCATCATCTTGTGTCTGGTCTGCTCACCCAAAGATTTGGATCCTTGCCATGATCTCACAATCATTCATCCCCAAACAAATCCACTGTTAGAACTATAAAATTCTGATGATTTTCCATGTTGTTCATACTCATAAATTTCCAAATAAGTCCTACCATTAGCATATTTTCCCCATATTTGGCCATGTAGTCCCATAAAATCCATTTGTTCTAAGTATTTCACATTATGATCTATATCAACATGAGATTATCAGGGTCTCCCTGATCCATATTGCATTTTTTGCTGATATACATCTATTGTAGTCTATCGGCGAGACTTCTTTGGTGTCACAACGATCAGAATTCATCTATAGGAACCTATCGGTAGGACATAACACATTGTCTTGCCGACAAAAGATTCATATCGGCCAGATAAATACTTCGGGGTGAGGTCTTACCGATCGCATTATGTCTCATCGACTAGCATTGAATGATGTATCAACAGGAGTTATGTCTTTGGTATGTGTTCTTTCCAAACGCTTCATGTCTTACCGATCGGCACACAAAGCAGGAAAACACTTTGGCCAAACAAATTGTATTCTATATGTGGTCTCACCGAATGGGTCATTTCTCATCGACCAATGCATGAGGAGGCTTATCGGCCAAGCTAAGCAGTATCGATGTAATATCTTGGAAAATGCATTATGTCACACAAACTGGCACATGGAACAATGTTTCGGTAAAACTAAAGTGCATTGGAGTAAGGTCTTAGCAAATTCCTCTGGTCTTTCTGACAAAGCACAAAAGGGATTCTATTGAATAGCTTTTGGAGTAAGTTCTTGCAGTCTTGCCAATCTAAATGTCACGCTGAAGTATTGTTGCATCGATGAGAGAGTGCTTGTGTCTCAGTGATTGGAAAATACATTAAGGAACACATCTCGGTAAGATGAAGTATAGTCTATGGGACGTCTCCTCAACAACAGAATGTTATAGTGAAACGTATGAGACGAAAGGGTATTCGTCGGTGAGACTCCAACTTTTGAATGTGACTACGGGATGTCTCCACAAATGTTTTGTGAATGTTAACAAAAGCTCGAATACTATTGGCCAACATTTAAATGTGAAGCGATGTGTCTTTTCAGATGCAAATGTATAAATATCCATTTTTTATTTCAAAATGGAGATCATATTAGATGTTAGATAGTAGGTAGGTCAGAAATGGATTCAGTAGAATAAATTTTCAGAACAAAGACTATGATGCATGATTTCAAATGGAGATATTAATGAAAATCAGTTGATGTGGCTATTCATTTTTGGTCTCAATTGTCTGTTGTTCTTATTGAAAGTATTATTAAGTTGTCTCTAAGATTGATGCTTTCTAGTTGTTTAAATTGATATAATAGGTTTATATTCAATTTTTCAGTGCGCATTTGTTGTATTTGTGTGGTTGATTGATTGGTTCTTTCAAGAAAAGATTAAATCCTTTTGATTGATCACAGTAATCAGGTAAATTCATCTAGATCATTAAGAAGAGATTAGTAATCATAGTTTTTCATGTTTATACAAGTTATAAACAAAACATATGCCAAAAAATTTGAGTGTTCTCCATAAATAAGTTGCCCATTTCTATTTCATTTGACTCTACATACCCAATAAGGCACTAGTCTCTGCATTTTCACTATTTAGATTCATTCATTTTCTTTACATCTGTTAACTGAACATATTAGGATTTAGCTTTGAATATTGCTATAAAATTTATACCAAATTTAGTTTTATTTGTCCACTCCCATCTGCCATTGTGGGTGAAACATTTCAAGAGAGATAAGCACATTAAGTCTACTTCATTCATATAGGTACACCTGCCTATGTATGGTAGCACCTGAAGAGTAGAAGGTTCAATTCATTTGACCTTTTCTATTACCCTAAAACGTACCAAGAGATTGGAAGCCTCTTGAGGTTTTTTTCCTATGTTTTTGAGAGCTAACAGACTTGAGAGAGAGAGAGAGAGACCTAAGAGAGGGAGTGGTGCTAGGATGAAGAGAATTGAGAGAGAGAGGGGGGAGTGGTTGATAGATAGAGGGAGAAAGGGTTAAGGGTAGAGGTTAGGGGGTTTAAGTGTTTAGGGTTTAAGGGTTTAGGGTTTAGGGTTTAGGGTTTAAGGGTAGAGGGGAGACACATAGAGGGAGTGAGTGAGATATAGAGAGAGACCTAAGAGAGGGAGAGGGGGTAGGAGGGAGAGACTTGAGAGAGAGAAAGAGAGGTTAGAGGGTAGAGAGTAGAGGGTTTGGGGTTTAGGGTTATGGGTAGAGGGGAGAGAGATAGATAGATTAAGTGAGAGAGAGAGTGAGGGAGTGGGAGAGAGATAAAGGGTAGAGGGTTAAGGGTAGAGGGGACATAGATATGAGTGAGTGAGAGAGAGAGACCTGAGAGGAGAGGTGGTAGGAGGGTGAGACTTGAGAGAGAGGGAGGGAGGGAGGAAGTGGGAGAAAGATAGAGGGTAGAGGGTTAAGAGTTTAAGGGTTTAATGGTAGAGGGGGGAGACATAGAGGGAGTGAGTGAGTGAGAGATACTTGAGAGAGGGAGAGGGGGTATGAGGGAGAGTCTTGTGAGAGAGAGAGAAAGAGAGGGAGGGAGTGGGAGAGAGATAGAGGGTATATGGTTTAAGGGTTTAAGGATTTAAGGTTTAAGGGTAGAGTGAAGAGACATAGGAGTGAGTGATAGAGACTTGATAGAGGGAGAGGGGGTAGGAGGGAGAGATGAGAGAGAGATAGAGGGAAAGAGATAATCTTTAAATATTTTATATGTTATTAATATTAATTAGTTATATAATATTGTCTATATTAGTAATATATATATACATTAACTAAAATATAGAAATAATATTTAAATATTATACATAGTAATATAATATATTATATATTAAATTATAAACTATATTGTATATTCTAAACTAGATATATTAAAATAAACTATAAAATATTTATTGCATTTTCTAAATCATATATTATAAAGTGTATAACATTTTTTAAAATCATATATAAACCAAATCGGATATCCGATTCAAAATGGATATCCAATTTGAAACAGATATCCGATTTGAAAAAAATATCCAATATTTTTGACACATAATTTATTGCCTAGGGATTAACCTCGGGCTTGCTTTGGAATTTGTCTTGGACATGCTAATCCTAAGAAGTCAATGCAAAAAATGTGTTTGACAATTTACCTTGTTTGTCTAAACTTTGCCCATGTGGCTGACGACTTTTTTTTTAGCCAAAATTGATGAAACAAAAAAGGGTTTGTAGAGGAGACTCTCAAATTTCCACCACTATAAATTATTCTTTACTTTGAATTTAATAAATAATTATTATTCATTTTCTAATAGAATTACGACTAAAGTCCTAATTGATAGGTTGATTGAAAAACATCTATAACTTTCAAATGGTATCGTATTTTTTGAATCCAAAACAT
>VDFB02373842.1:79968-96468 GCA_007258455.2 Sequoia sempervirens
ATTTATTTGGAGAGATTGTGAGGCGGATGATGAGGATGAGCACCCCCACCTACGTAGATAGGTACCGATTGCGTGATATGACGCCATTGACCACAGGCTACCCACCAGGTCCTGCTGTGCCCGTAGAAAAATTCAGTGGTTTGCGCCACTGCCTCAGTGGTGCTTAGACCGTCATCCCAAAGGGCATTCGCAGAAAGAGCACAAGACAAGCTAGGAGCCATATGGGGATGGAGAGGAGACAGCCATCGTGGACCATAGTTGATTATAAAATCTCCAGGGCACGCCATCAAAGGTCATTGACACAAATCCCCGATGGGCTGCCAACACTCTGTGATAGGGTGGACGCGATCCCCGCGTGCCGAGGGTCAAAACGTGGAGGCAGCCTTAGGTATTTTGAGGAGGCAGGAGATGGGAGGCCTATTGCAGGATGGAGGGGAGGAAAGACAGGTAGGGGGAGATGATGGTGGAGATGGAGGCAGGGGGAGGTGATGGTGGAGACGGAGATAGGGGGAGGTGATGGTGGAGATGGTCGGAGGTGGAGATGAGATGGTCAGAGATAGGGCCAGAGGGTGCGGCAACATGTGGCGAGGGTAGTGTTAGATGCTATCCCCAAGGTTGGCGAGGAGGGAGAGGGAGAGGAGTAGCCTAGACAGGAGGGAGAGGGTGAGGAGAGATGGGAGGAGGATGTGGCGGTGGGGGGATAGGAAGAGGTGGAGGTGGGTGTGGGAGGTCAAAAGGAGGAGGTGGATGTGGGGGGAGGAGGACAGGAGGAGGTGGATGTGGGGGGAGGAGGACAAGAGGAGGAGGTGGATGTGGTCGATGATGACAATGAGGAGGACGATGCCATGAATGAGGCCGAGAGACTCCTTAGATGGCAGATGGTGGAGGGAGAGGAGGAGATACCTTCCTCCTTAGGATTGCCCTAAGATGCCACAGCAAATCAGAGGGTGGCCGACCTACAGCAAAGACTGGATGAGAGCACGGTACAGGTCAGGGTGCTACAGGCAGAGCTAGAGGTAGTCTGGGTAGAGCGAGATTAGGCAGTGATCCACCAACAAGACTTAGCTCAATGGTGCACAGAGTTTGTAGCTTTATGTACAGGGCCCATAGGGGATATGGCTCACGAGTTGGCCAGAGTGAGCACGAGATTGGAGTAGTATAGGACACTATATGAGCAGGTAGTGCCACTAGAGCGATAGGATCCTACCTTGTCATGGTCATAGACGAGGAAAAGTAGTGGCCATAGATCAGGCAGTGCCAATGGTAGTAGGAGTCACACTAGTGTTGGAGGGTCTACCTCGATAGGTCACACGTCAGGGCACAGGTCACATCACTCCCGCAGGCACACCCTGAGTCATAGCCATGGGTCAACTGGTTTAGTACAGAGGTTAGTACAGGGATAGCCACCAGTGATAGATCCGTCCACCTCTCAGAGTCTAGCAGCAGTGACTTCATAGATATTTTCTACCGTTGAGATGATACCTTCATTCTCAGTTCCACTAGTAGCACAGACAGGGGCTGCTACAGATCCACCTATCGGTTTAGTGCGAGGTTCAGAGTTGCCACCACCACATTCTTCACCATGAGGGGATGATGAGAGTCTACCCTAGGGGAATTTTGCTATTATGACACACTATGTATAGATTATTGAGCCTGCGAGCTCCATTTTTGGGATATTTCTTGACTTTATCCTGTGACATTGTACCTTTTTGAGATGGTATTTATATGATGATGCGGTTTTGATGTGGCCTACATGTGTTATATGATGCTCTTTGATTTATGTATATGATGTGATGTCCTATGTATGATGCTTAATTTATGATGCCATGTATGTATGTCCTATGATGCCTATTTGTGATTTTGATGCCATGATGATGCAATGCTTATTTATATGATTATGTTAATGATAATGATGTGCATAATGTATATGGTTTAATGTTATGGATGATTTATGTATGGACCTAATGCAATGTTTATATGATCATGTATGCACTTATGTTTTTTTATGTCACAGGATATCATCATGAGATGAACAAGAGAAGATGACAAGACTGATGAGAGAAGATGATTAGACCAAAGAGGAGAAGACATGAGACTGACGGAGATGCATGTTAATTCCTAGACCAAATTCTTCAACACTTTACTATAGGACTTTTAATATTTACTGCTCTTAATCATCATTGGGAAGACTGTTGTAATGGCCAACAAACACCAGGATATGACATAGATCAAGGTGTGCAAGGTCGTACCATTACGTAAGAAAAATAGTCATAGACAAGGATGATCATGACTCATACTGAGAGTGTGATTGCCCCAGTCTTTTTGTCATAATCAACCACAAGCAGAAAAAGACAAAGACAAATCATGAAACGTCATTGCTTCTCTAAATCCTATTTCCAGGACATCCTTGAGAAACTAGCGGCATGATTGTCGAAATACAAAAACAAATAAAGCCACTACCATGATATGTCATCATTTTTCTAAATCCCAGAATCAGGACCTCACTGAGAAACTAGTAGTCATGCATGTCAATCATCATGATACGTCGGTGCTTCTCTAAATCCTGCTTAGTGGGATCTCGTTGAAAAACTAATAACATGATAATAACCAAAAGACAATCGTCAACTGTTTGCCAAGTGTGTCTAGATATCCATTGCTCTGATGTCAAGATGTCTGGTTTAATAGTGTCAAGATATCAAAATGTTTAAAGTTTTGATGATCTTGAAAAATGTCGAGAATTGGTGAATTCAATAAGGATGCATCCTGAATCATGCCGATGTCGAGAGGATTTGATCCCTAATAGTCTTAAGGGGTCCCTCGAAATGATGATGATGCCTAGGAAGGACACATCCTAAGGCATAGATGACAAAGTTGGTTCTTCAGAAGGACACATCTGAAGAATACTGATGTCATGAAGAGTGATCTTTAGATGTCAAGAGAATCACTCAAAATGTCGAATGACAATGACGATGCCTAGGAAAGACCTATCCTAAGGCATAGATGGCAGAGTTTATCATTCAAAAGGACACATCTGAAGATTAACCAAGTGTTGACAGTGTTGACAGGTTACAGTGATTTGATTTGTTTTGACTGAGTTTGACTTGTGTTGAACAAATGTCACTATTGTCATAATAATATGTGCCGATGAGTTTTGTCATGTTGTGGTAAATGATTGCCAGAATTTGCTTGATGAGTTTTGTTCGTTTGGGAAAGACTTGTGTTGTCTTGAAGACTTTTTGACGTGTGTGCTACTGTGATGTCATGAACCCTAATGGACTGACCTAGTGCGGCCTCAGGGGCTCATCGATAGATGGCCTTGCCTACATCATACACTCAGAGACCTCGTAGTTCGACATGACCAATGACTTTGCCTTGATGACCAAAGATTACGTCATGATTTTATTTTGAAAAACCTAAAGGGAATGACCTAATGTCTCGAGGACTCAAATGTGAGTCTTGCCTACGTAGCAAGTGCACAGAGACAACATAGTTTGGACAAATGACAAAGACTGATTGACATGACTAACTTTGACAAGAGATAACAGTGCGTGTGCATTCTTTGAGTAGTCTGATGTTTTTCTTGTGGTTTTTCTTCAGGACGGTTTATGATTTTTAGGTCTTTTTTTTTCAAGACATTTTACAATGTTTTGTCTTTTCAAGACTTTTACCGATTTTCTTTTTGGGGACTTTGCAATGTTTTGTCTTTTAGGACTTTTTGCCAATGTTTTTGTCCTTTTTTCAGGAATTTTTGCCAATTTTTTGTGATCATATGTGACGTCCACTGCAATTGCATGATAAACATTTTTCCCCCAGTCAGGTCCAAGACTTAGCCATTTGTAAGGAATATGGATGGGATGCTGCTGGTTTACTAGATGAACAGTCATTAGGACTTGATGTCAATCGTTTATCCACTATGACAGGTAAGGTAGGATGTGGTGGTGATTTGCGTAGTAATGGTAGAAATACCTTTCATCCTAGGCCAAGTTAGACAAAGTGACAATAGATGGCAGAGCAATGATTGATTACACGCACAGCTATTTTCCAAGTTCAAATTTGGTTTCAAATTTTTCCTAGTTTTATGTATAGTTTAGTTTCTTAGGGTTAGCGGAGAACTGAGTCATCAATATCAAAATTCTGACCATAACCTTTTATTGTAGCTATGACAAAGATGGTTTTGATATGCTTGGAGATGGTTCAATGAGTTTTTCCATCTTTCTTCCAGCATTTCTAGCTCATGCAAGCGTGATTGTCGATACTCCTCTTCATTAGTTAGACCTTAAAGAGACTAGTAGTGAAGGAATTTTGACCTCAATGGGAAGAGATGGCTTGATTAAAGAAGAAAGCTAGAGAAATGGGGGTAGCTCACAGCCAGTACAAATACTGGTTGGTAGCCATGGTGAGGTTGAGTTGTATGCCAGTCAGTGTGATCGTGTGTCTTTGGGAATTTTGACAGTAGTTTATTTTAGCAGCCCTCTGACTTAGGCATTTCCTTATGGGTAGTGTGGAGATGAAAGTGGTGTTGGATATGGAATGCTCATAACTCATCACGATCTTGGTTTAAATGTGGACATCCATTGTCAATGATGATGGTTTGGAGGCCATGCCTAGCAAATGATGTAATTAAGGATAGACTGGATGTTACTTTAGTATGTATACCCGATGGGATGGCCTCAATCCACTGTAAAAGATACTCGATTAGTGATGTGATAAATTTGTGGCCATTGGATGAGGTTGGATGAATCTTACCCGAGGTTGGTCCCGTAGGTAGGGGCCAGGGAAAGTGATGAAACTGAGGATTCTGTGCTAGAACATGGACAATCACTATGGATCTGACACTTGCAACAAGTTCTGACATATTCAATTGCATCCTTTTCCATGGTCGGCCAATAATACCCAAGTCTCGTTACTTTCTTAGCCAGAGTAGGACCACTCGAATGAGACCCGCATATACCGTTGTGCACTTCGCGTAAGGTCGCACATGCTTCGTTAGTGTCAAGACATCTAAGGAGGGTATCATCAAAACTGTGGCGGTAAAGGGGTGCTTGTGATATGGCATACTTTGCGAGATTTTTAGATGAGGACTTCCTTTAGTTGTGGAGCCGGGGTTGATTGGAAGGGTTTGAGATTTAGAGTAGTCATAAATATCGTGCGGGGAGAGTTGGGACCAACAAGTTTGAAAACCATTTACGATTACGGGATATCATGCACGGTATCAAAAGTTGTTCTATTAAGAACTTAAATTGTGACACATTTTTAGGGATGTCCAAGAGAGAACCAATAGTAGCCATTGCATCAGCTACCTTATTCTGTGCCCTGGGGATTTGTTCAAAAGAAATCAATTGGAAGTATGTTAGGAAACTATCCACCATCCTTTTGTAGGGAATCAACTTCTTGTCCTTTGTTTCATAGTCATCATTCACTTGTTTGATAATGAGCTGGGAATCCCCGAATACAAGCAATGTCTGAATTTTCCATTTAATTGCCATCTTGAGACCTGTAACTAGTGCTTCATATTCGACAATGTTATTTGTATAAGGGAAGGCGATCTGGTATGACTCAGGGATTGAATCCCCCTATGGTGTGATAAACAAGATTTCAGTGCCTGAGCCATGACCAGTATGAGACTTATCAAAATACAGCTTCCATGGTACCACTGATTCCGCATGAAAAATGGACTCATCAGGGAAATCAATTACTAGTGGACGAGTGACTTGAATTAGTGCATCTGCCAGTTGATCTGCTATTATCTATCATTTGATTTCCTTATGCTCAACATATTGTATGTCATACTCACTTAGTATCATGACCCATTTGGCCAACTGGCCTGTTAATGCTGCCCAACTTAGGAGATATTTCAGTGGATCAATCTTGGCGACCAGTTGTGTTTGGTGACTGAGCATATAGTGTCTTAGTTTTTGGGATGCAAAGACAACAACGAGGCATGCACATTCAATGTATGTGTAGTTCAACTCATACCCTATCAGTGTGTGGCTGATGTAATAGATTGCTCTTTCTTTTCCTTCATGATCATTTTGTGCCAGCAATGCCCCCAGTGCTAAACTAGTAGTCGAGATGTATAGAATCAATGACTTTCCATGAATAGGAGGCATGAGGACTAGTGTTGACAGTAGGTAATCTTTGATTTGCTGGAAGGCCTCTTGACATTTATTCATCCATACAAAGTGGATACCCTTGCGTAACAGATACTAGAATGGGTGACACTTATTTGCCAATTGGGCTATGAAATGCCGAATGGATTGTACTCTGCCTTGCAGAGTTTTGAGTTCACTGATTCCTTTGGGCAGAGGCATGTCTATGATTGCTTTGACCTTTGCCAGATTGACCTTTATGCCTCTTCGAGAAACTATGTACCCCAAGAGTTTACCCGATGTGACCCCAAAAACACACTTCTTAGGATTTAGCCAAACTTTGTACTCTTCAATTCTCTTGAAAATTGTGTCAAGTACCTTCAAATGATCTTTCCCTAGTTCTTGATTTGTGATAGGTCGGCTCCACATAATCTTCCATTATATTTGTGCATCATGTCATGGAAGATCGGTCTAAACCCTTTGATATGTGGCACACGTTTGGTCGAAGGGCATGGCGTTCAATGGTATGTACCAGCAGGAGAGGAAACGAAATATCGTTTTGTGCGCTGGAAGTCTTGAGGAATATCTGAGGATTGATTAGCTAGAAGAGCCATCCATGAGGGATGGCATCGCCCTGTTATGGGTCCACTATGATGTCAATGTTTGGCAAGGGAAATTCATCCTTTGGACATGCTGTATTTAGGTCTCAGAAGTCTGTACATACACAGATCAACCCATTTGGCTTTGTGACTGGGACCAGATTAGAAATCCATTCAGCGTAGTCATTAGACCTTACGAATCTGGCATCTAACAATTTCTTTAACTCAGCCTTGACCAATAGGGGAACCTGAGGATGCATTTTGCATAACTTCTGTATTTGGTTTGGCATTTAGGTATAGTGGTAGATGGTGCGGGGCCGGTTTTAGATTAATCGGCATGCCACGGTATGGGACCATGCGAGTGAATTTTTGTTACGCAGAATTTGTAAAATTACGGTTTCTCATGCGTCAATCAATGATGGAGACCGTGGGACCATCTTAGGGTCTTTGTAGTTGAAATATTATCACCTCTATCGTGTCCTCGATAAACGCCGCTTCGTTCTCTTTACATTGCATGGAAAAGTCAGTCCCTCCATATTTGGAGATTTTCGAGGAGGTTTCCACTTTCTGGTCGATCCCTTTATTTTACTATTATTTTATCATTCGAGAGGTTCCTTCGGTTTTCACCTAGGGGACGTTTCATTTTTTACTTTATTTTTGCTTTTGCGACTAGAGGACGGAGAAGTCTCACCGAAGTATGTCGTGCAGTCTAAATCAATGGCGAATCCTGATTTGTGGTCCCCACTAGGTATGCCTTCTTGTAATCCCATAAATTCAGCAATTGCCTCATCATTCTGAAATGTGTCCAGAACTGGCGGTCCTTGTTGGTCCCAATTGACTAGCTCAGGGTAAACCAAGGAGATGCCATCGTCAATGCTAGTAAATTGGGGTGAGGATGCAGACAACATGTAGACAGATTCACTGATGTTGTAGATGAGGTTATCATCATCCAACTCTATATCAGACTCTATCCAATATTCTCCTTCACTAGTGTCATATTCGTTGTCAAAATACGGAGTGAAGGTTTTAGAGCCCTGGTTGTTAATGTCGTCTGATGCTTCAGATGGATTGGACCGAGGGGGTTTGGATGATGGGTGTTGTACATCATGGGAAGTGGTAGTGGGACTTTGACTATTTGGTGCCTATTCAATTTTGAATGTTTTCCAAAACCATTGTTTAGAGGTCAGTTCCCCTAGTTCGACAAATAAATCATCAAGACAACAATCACTTAGGGATCATTCTAAGCCAAATTCCCACTCATGGGAGTCTGTTTCGGTGAGGGTTTCCCTAGTAGTCTTGACACTATCTGAAGCATATACTTGCTCATTTGAAAGTCCATAGGTACATCGATCGTCATTGTCAGGTGATCCAAACCCTAATCCAAGATACTTTAGAATTTGAAAAGTTTCTATGGGTTCCCTTCAGCCAGTTTTATTTTTTCCTAGGCCACTAGTACCATTGTAGCCTTTAGCGTTCATGATGTCATAACCTTTGCCATATCTTTGAACTGGTAATGGGGGTAGTGTGACAGTATCCTTATAGATCCATCCTGTGATGTCAGCAAGGTCTTCATCACTCATGTCTCCCCACTTGATAAAAACTATTTTTGGTGGAACTTTGAAAATTTCTTGAGGTTCCATTGTGAAACAAGGCCGACCGTAGACCTTTGGAGACCTAGGCATTGTTGTTATGCTGTATGCTGTGTGTAGTTTGAATTCTCCGCACCCAAGGTCCTAGATTTTGATAGTAGATTCAGCCTTAGGGATAGTGGAAGATGGTGGTGTGGCGAAAGACGTGGATGGAGCAGATGTGGAAGATGACGTGAGTGTGGATGGGTCGATGTATTTGGATGATGAGGAGCCAGGTGCTTCTTGGTTAATAGGTACTCAGTTTTTAGAGATACCCCTTAGATTGGTACAATATTGGAAAGGGTCGGGGTCTCCGTATATGGTTATTTTTGTGCCATCAAATGGAAACTTTAGGCATTGGTGATATGTGGATAGAACAGCTTTTAAGGCATGGATCCATGGGAAGCTGAGCAAGATGTTATATGGTAGTTCCAAATCCAGGACCTAGCAAGTTGTGTCTACAATGATTGGTCCCACTCTGATAGGGAGAGATAGCACTTACTCCTTGAAGGTGTTCCTATTAGGTGAATTGTAAACTTTTGATCACTATGCTCTTGCCCAGGTCATCAAAGGAATACAGAACCTTAACAGGTTTGAGAACTGCCATGTTTCAAATCCCTACTCCATGCATCTACTAAAACCCGGAATCCTAACTTTGTTGTTTTGTGGACAAAGTTTCTATGTGTAATGCTCATTATGGTTAGTTTTAGGTGATGGTGGTCTTGATTGAAGGAGTGGCGTGGTGCGGCATGGTGAACATCCACCATGAGCACCAAATTGATTGACATCTAATGTCCTTGAGACCAGCGACTCTAGGAGAGTTTTATTTGGGGATCTCTATTTATGTAGCAGGAGATACTGAGAGCAACTCAAATTATAGATATTTGCCGGGGAGTCTTTCCCTAGGCTAGTTGAAAATGAGTTGAACTAAATTTGGGTTCCATTGCTGTGTGAATTAGGGATGGAGTTTTGGTTGTTTAATAGATGGGGTGGGTTGTGTTGTATGGCAAATGGGCCACGGTATGAGTGATTTAAGCTTGTCTAGCGGAGGTGGACCAGCTATAGGTGACCTTACTTACTGTAGTGTGCTTACATTACATTGGGGTGCTCTCTTAGCTGTAATGAGTATTGATGTATTCATGGGTGAGTTTGGATATATTTACTCATGGTCCACTAGAAGACCATCATGCTTGGCTGGGAAAAGTTGGCTTGATGCAACTGGGCTGAAGTGGAAGCATTATATGAAGACCATGGTCCTACGGTGGATTCTTGGATGAGTATGATCCTAAATTGGAAGTGAATTTGGCAGTCTACATTGGTGCGTTTCACTAAAGATCTTGTATTAGGTTTTTCAATTGTCGGCGGTTAGGGTTTGTATCTTACTTGCTTTCGATGGTATTCAAAAGTGCATTTGTCATTCCACCATATTTGGTTTGAATTGTCACAGGTCATATGGTTTTAGTTCTTGAGTATAGTGACCCATGCTAGAGGCATTTCCTAAGGACTTCTTCAATAGGTTCACCCAAAGGAGTGTATGTGCGACCCCTAGGAAATTGTCTCATCTGACGGTATTGTCCCTGATGATTTTGACATTTCTGATTGTTTGAAGAAATATTGGGAGGAGGTGTCAATGTCGTTGTTGGTTTGTTTTGTTGTTGAACCCATTTTAGGGCCAATACAGGACCTACAATGTTTGCAGTCTTGGCGTCAATGGCACCATCATTTGTAAAGTGTTTATTTTTCACCCAGTATTTGTTTTTGTCAGCAGGTGGATTGACGTTTGTGTTTTTGGGGCCGTACCTTAGTTCTCCCTTTGCGATAAGGGCTTTCTCAATCTGGACCCCTTTTTCAACTAAGTCTATGAAGTTTGTGCAACAATGTATTTGTAGTGCATATTTTAGGGGCCCCAGAAGTGTTTGGACAAACATATCGACTTTTTCTCTTTTGGGATGTCAATGTGACATCGACTAGCGAGGCTTCTCCATTTTTGAAAGAATGGGATAAATGTCTCACTGGAATCCTCTTGCATGAGATTGCACAAGCTAGTGATAAAGGTATCCATGTCGATGTTGTATGCATAATTTCTTATGATTTTTTGTTTAAGCTCATCCCGTGTCTAGATATCCTTTTGAGTTGAAAACCATTCAAGGGCTTGACCCGCCAGACTTTTAGAAAAAGGTCTCATCAAGTATGTTTGTTCGTAGGCAATGTCCATACAATTGGTTGCAAATTTGCGAACATGCTCAATGGGGTTTGTCTTGCCTCTATATTTTGTGAAGTTGGGTGACACATCCTGGTGGAAATGGAGGCATGTATAAGCTTGTGTCAAATGGGTATACATTTAGATCATACGATATTTATGATTTCTTGCCTAAAATGTACATGTTTTGGATAGTTTTCTCTACATCCATCAATCGAATTTGTAAGGCATCCATAGCAGGATTATTTGTGGTCCCGTGTGTGGGGTTTCCTGGTACACCATGTGTCCTTGTTTTTTGTGCATGAATATTTATGTATTGTGGCGATATGGATTGTTGTGATATGTATGATGTGTGTGGATTGAAGTGTTGTTGGTGTTGGAGGTTAGGATTGGGTGCATGTTGATGAGTATGAATGTTAGATGGGTAGGTTGGGATGTGTCCCCCAGCCATGTGTGTCGTTATTTGGGGGATGTTATGACCATGAATGTTATGATGTGTCAATGATGTCATGGGTTGTGTTACTTGGCTGCCTTGTGCAAATTGATGATTTTTCCTAAGAGGAATGTTTGTGTTTGCACCTTGGGAGGGAATGACATTTGACTATGTTGTCGTGTTAACTTTTTGTTGTCCTCAGATAAAGATACGTCCTGTGCCTCCTCCCAAAGAATTTTGTGAAATACCACTGAGCAGATATGTCGAAGTTGTGCTCATGGTAGTAGATGGAGCTGTCAAGGGGGGATTGTTGTGACTTGATGATGCACCCGTGGTGTTTACTGTCATGATATTTGTGGTGTTGGGGGTGTTTGGGATGTTGGAGGTGTTTGGGACGTTGGGAGTGGCATGCGCTATCGTTGTGGTGCCCATGGAAGTATTGCTCATAGTGTTTGGAAGTTGACCACTATGTGACATGTTATGTGTGTTGTTAACATTAGGGTCTGAAGGTGTTAATTATATCGTGGTAATGTTGAATCCTTGAGGTAATTTGGCTCCTTCACTCAAGAGTATAGCCAAGAATCTGTCTCTGTCGTGACGGACCACTGTTTCAATGAATTGAGAGGCCTCTGGGTCTTATCCTATTGCCTTTAAGTTTTCCTCAAGTATTTGACCATATTCATCTCTTTGCAAGAGTTGTTCAAATGGGTTGTTTGATGAGGATTGCGTTGTCATTGGAGGTTGATTGTCTAAATTGGAAAATGGATCGTAAAAGGTCCAATTTGGGTCATTTGTAGGATTGTCGATAGTGGAAGTGGGGTCTTGTCCAAGGTTTGCCATTTGTCATTGCTTTTGGATTCTAGTTTCCACCATAAATGAGATTGCTTAAATGGGAATGACAACTAATAATGATGATACTATGCAAGGTCTAAGCTCAAAATGACGACTAGGATGACTAATGTTTTTGGATTTTTTTGTGAAAAGGATATGCAATATGCAAACTTATAATGCAATGTAAGACAAGGGTATCTAAACACTTCTAAGCTCAAACTTTGTTTTCGATTTTAACTACTAGAGGACTTTTGTTGGAAATGACAAGGTGACAAGGTCTAAATGACTATTGAGTTTTCCTAACTAGACTTTTGAGTTGGAAAAAAATTCTCACAAAAAAGGACAATGACTAAAAAGGGGTTTGACAATTTAGTCCAAAAGAGCCTAGTCTCGAAAGCAATGAGTTTGCAAAGTGTGCTGAGATTTACCTAATCCTAAGTATGCAAAATGTGAACCTAGGGATAATCTAATGCCAAATGTATGCAACTAAAAGAAAATGAAGGATGAAACCTATGGTGACGAGTTGAAACTTTGAGCAATTCCAGACTTGGTTTCTGATAGAATCTCCCTGGAAACAATGTTTGACAAATGGTTGACAAGTTGAAGACCTCAGGTTTTGAATATGAAGTTTTAAATTTTTGACAGGAAAATGCATCGTTTGAAGCCACAAATGTGTCTTAGTTTATCAAATGCAATTTGGTTTTGCAATTGTGGCTTTTGGACTGTCAGATGTGACTTGATTTAGCATATGTGGCTTTGCAGTGTTCAAATGCATCGCGACGCCTACATATGTGGTGTTCTAAATGTCAGATGCGGTTTAACAGAGTAGTTGCGGTGCAGACAATCAATTGCGGTTCGACAGATGCGACACAGTTTTGTTTCAAAATGATTTTTTTGTCATTTTGATGTCAATTTTGATCTGTTTGGTGAATGTTTTGTTTTGAACTGTGATAAAACTAGAAAACACTTGACAAACACAGCATTTTGAATGTAACCAATCACACATCAGATAAGCACAATCCTAAAAAGGCCAATAGGCCAAGGGTTTGTATACTTGGTATAGCCCACCGATATACCCCGAATTGGTGATAAACACCTTTCCTTCTCCAGAGTGGACATCTTAGAATTTTGGTGGCATTGGCTCCCCTCCATGGCTCATTAACGTCATTCAAGCACACCAAATTCAAATTCTTGGGTAGTGACTTCCCAAGAACTGATATCTCTACTCAAGGGGATTAGTAGTAAGTGTCTTCGAGCATGATACTGTACCCTGCACTATACCAAGCAACAACCAATATAACAGTTGGACACTAAGACAAGAGGTTTCTAATTTGGGCATTCCATTCATGAGGCATGATCCATGCGGTGAGAGTCCCCTTTCGGATCCATCTTGTCGGAACCACACTTGTGATTCTTGGGATTTCCCCAAGAACCCACTTTTGTATACCAGCTAGAAGCCCCTTGGTGTCAGGGTGCTACCGGTCTGAGTTATCCTGGGGTGAGTACTTTTTCCCATCAGAACAGGCCCAAGTTCTAGAGTTAGTAACCATTTCTCTTACTCCCAGGATCGCTCGAAAGTGTAAGGGGAGAGGATACTTCGATTACTAAATTGTAAGGGTGACACAAAATAAGATGGGTCTGGTTTTCTGATCACCTAGTTTTCACAAGGTGAGAGCATAATCACCTACCACCTTCAAGCACAATCAAACATAAAAAAACAAGCATTCATTTTAAAAGCACCAAAATGAAGTGTTTTCTACACTAGAAATTGCAAACACATTGTTTGAGAAATGAGTCTTTGACAAGCATAGCTACAAAACCACAAGTTAGTAGTTTTATCCACCAGTCTTGGACCCACAGAATGTAATTGCCACACGCAGTTGAATGCATCTCGACAGAGCAAATGTGTCACTTTGTTCATCAAATGCGACTCAGTATTTCAACTACGGCTTTCTGGACTACGATTGTGGCTTGACAGAGCGATTGCGGATTTTCTACTGGCGAATGCGTCGCGACGCATCAAATGTGTCACAGTTTAAAAAAATGGTTGCGTCGATCCGTACCTGTACCTGTAAAAACAATAGAAAACACCAAAAATTGTATGGAAATAATTACAAATAACAGAGTCGTGTTCACGTCAGGTTCACCAATGTAATCAAGGGATTTCTTTTAGGTTTGATTCAAGTTGTTAGCAACAAATCAATAAAGACAATGAAACCCAAAGATATTACAAAACACAATGGAAGTAAATGAAAGAATGATTATACCTGATCGCCGAGACCTCCATGATTCACTTTTGTAATACCTTCTTGCTTGTTGGATAATACTTTGCCCTCAAATTTGTCATGATAGCAAATCTGCAAATGCCTAAGTCCTACACCAAGTTTTGAAGGATTTATGCAATGTCTAAATGCCTATGCCTATGACTATAATTGCCAATGTCTAAACATACTAAGATTTGATCCAAGAAAGATAATAATTGAAATGAGAAGCCTAAATGTGCAAGTGAATAAATGCCTATAATATGTCTATGTAAGATGTCAGCGTGTAATCGAAAAGTGAGAAGAAAATGACATTTTATAGAAAATGTCATTTCGAATGGACGAGCGAGATCAAATTCTACAAAAGACCTAGAATGAGAGGTCTAGATTAAATATGAGAATCCCTAATCAGGGTTAGGGAAAAATCCTTAATCAAACGGTCAGAATAATATCCCAGATAATCAGATCGACGGTGGATAATAAATGAGATAAATTAATTAAAGAAATAAAGATTTTTGAAAAATCAAGAAGATAAGATTGCCTAATTTGTGAGATTCGAAAAATCAAGAAGATAAGATTTGGACTGAAGATTTGATTTGGAAAATCAAGAATCTACCCAATTACTTGATTTTTGGAAGAATAATATCTTTTTGAATTTAATTAATTGAAAATGATGATTTTGAGTGACAAGTAAATAATCTTTTTCAGATTATTTACCAAAAAGAGTGAAAGTTAATTAAATGAAATCATTTAAAATATTTTCATTTATTTAAAATGAGAGAAAAGTGAAATTAGTAATTAAATAATTAAAAATAATTATTTAATTTGGAAGATAAGAATGAATAATTAAATAAATTTATTTAATTGTGACAATTAGTGACATCAAATAAATAAATGAAATTCATTTATTTAATAATCAGGAAGAATTAATGAAGAAAGGAAATTAAATAAACTAAGAAATTTACCATTTTAAGGTAGGGGAACTTGAACCAGTGTAGCGTCTTTAATGAATAAATGAATTTTTTTTTATTTTAGTAATCATGAAGAATAAAGGACATGAGTGTATTTAAATAGTATGAATTGTTTAATCCAATAGTCAGAATGTGGACCAAGGGACATTAAGTAAATTTGTGCTAGGACGAAAGTGGTAAAAATGAAGCTTGCAGGCCTAAGTCATTTTTAGGTGTCTACAGTATCTATGTGGTTGATTGATCGATTCTTTCAAGAAAAGATTAAATCCTTTTGATTGATCATAGTAATCAGGGAAATTCATTTGGATCATTAAGAAGAGCTTAGTAATCATAGTCTTACATGTTTATACAAGTTATAAACAAAACATATGCCAAACAATTTGAGTGTTCTCCAGAAATAAGTTGCCCATTTCAATTTTATTTGACTCCACATACCCAATAAGGCACTAGTCTCTGCATTTTCATTATCTAGATTCATTCATTTTCTTTACATCTGTTAACTGAACATATTAGGATTTAGCTTTGAGTATTGCTATACAATTTATACCAAATTTAGTTTTATTTGTCCACTCCCATCTTCCATTGTGGGTGAAACATTTCAATAGAGATAAGCACATTAAGTCTACTTCATTCATATAGGTACACCCACCTAGGTCTGGCAGCACCTGAAGAGTAGAAGGTTCAATTCATTTGACCTTTTCTATTACCCTAAAATGTACCAAGAGATTGGTAGCCTCTTGAGGTTTTCCACCTGCGTTTTTGAGAGCTAACAAATTGGTGACTCTGCTGGGGAATAACTTATGAAAATATGGTGGCAGGTAGCCTTGCCTTATAAAGTCATAAAAATTTTAAATCAGGTCTTCAAATAGAGATTCATAATTGTGTAGTTTGCAGCTCCCCATCTGATTCATGCACTTAACAAATTGGCGACTCTACTGGGGACAAACATCAAAAAATATGGTTCCAGCCTATCCATCCATAGAGTCAATATAGTTCTAAAATTGGTCTTTAACCAAAATTTCATAATTGTTTCATTTGCACTCCCCATCTGACTCATGCACTTAACAAATTGGCGACTCTATTGGGGACAAACATCAGAGAATTCGGTTGAAGACCATCATATAGAGTCATTGAAGAAAAAGTTGTAATTTGAGAAGTTTCAGAAAAATTGATTCCATTGGGGAGAAGATCAAAAATAGTTATTTCAAAAGAAACATTTTCCTACTTTCGGAAAGGTAGGTGGTGACTCTCAAAAAAGCTTGATGAAGAATGGAATTTTTGTATGGAACAAAAGAATTTTTTGAAAAGCAGTAGTTGATTAGAGGAATTGAAGAATTGAAAAAGAAAAAGCTACAATTGGACAAGAATGAATACACAAATACAAGAAGGCATTGGACCCCTCAAACACCTTATAATATAATTGGAAATTTTCACAATACAGATAATGCATATCATACACAACAGAACATTTATTCACCATAGCTACTA